>BOPN01005819.1:87500-89174 GCA_017312705.2 Penaeus japonicus | reverse complement strand
GAAAGAGAGAGAGAGAAAGAGAGAGAGAGAGAAAGAGAGAGAGAGAGAGAGAGAGAGAGAGAGAGAGAAAGAGAGAGAGAGAGAGGTCGGGGGTGTAGCAAAAAAGAAGAAAAAAAGCAGACAGATCAATCAACCAATCTACAAAAAATAAGAATACTAGATGGGAAGACATACAAACAGCCTTCTAACTAGGCAGATGAATAAAAAGATAAAAGATACATAGACCTATAGAAAAAAATACACTGAAACCCTAGAACAGAGAACAAAACATACATCGAACTGAAGAACACGAGGAGGCGCACCACACACTCACGAACACCAAATTTCGCCATTGCACAATGAACCCCTTTGCCAACACAATGTGCAAATGCGGCTGACTGGTCAACTAAATAGTTATTTTCTCATTTTCTGTCTGAGATTGTGTTTCGCATTTCCTTTTCTCGATTCCTTGGTCATTTTCATCACCATTTTCTTTTTGTCATCATACTTAAAGTACGTTTCCTCTTTGTGAGTTAGAGAGAGAGAGAGAGAGAGAGAGAGAGAGAGAGAGAGAAAGAGAGAGAGAGAGAGAGAGAGAGAAACAAATACCCAATATTCTTTATTATAGACATAAATCACCAATTGCAGTGTCTATATACCTTATCCAATAAAAAACAATGATCTAGCCTAATCTTCCAAGAAAATGACACAGTTCAAACAACACGTTATTAAGGCAACGACCGCCCTAAGCTAACCTAACCTAACGACAGACATCACGTAGGCCCACTAACCTGCAGAAGGCGACCGAGGAGGCGCTGTAGACAAGAAACGACCTGGACTCGAGTGGGGCCCCTCTCGTTGCACCGACTCTGAAACAGATGGGTTTTGGAGTGATTTCGGAGTGGTGCTTAAGCCTTTTCAAAAGAGGAGCTGAGGGCCCACCTGTGCTCGGTTCACCTGAGAGCAATTAGGGTTATCTCGTTTCGTCGCTTCGCGCACTTACGGGGAAATTTGAAAAGTAAATATAGTAAGAATGTTGCAACAAGAGAAAATAAATGGTGAGAGAGGGGAAAAATGAAAATCAAACCACAAATACACACAATCATATCAAAACTGCTTCTCTGAAAAAAAATCAGACATGCCGTTAGGTAAACCAATAACACGACTTATCGGCAATCATGTAATTATCATGACCTTTGGCTATTAAATCAAGTTAATAGCCGGGATATAGGGCAGCCCACACACACGGATGAGTTATGGCCATCAGCTTGTCTCGTAAAGGGTATGGCTCACATTTAGTGGAAGCTCCAAAGATATATCACTGCAAGTAAATAAACGAACGACTGAGCCTGTTATTTTCCTTAGTTTGCTAATGATTTTTTTAATTGCCACCACATTCAGAGTAAACACACACACGCCCATGTAAACACAGAAAGAAAGAAAGAAACACAAGCCAGTCGCCACGTCGCGTCGTCCAGAAGCATCGAAAACTCAAACCGGAATTAAATCTAGCTCCCTATGATCGCGCGCTAGAACGCATTCCCGCCAACCGAGATATTTCCTCCTATTTCCGGGACTCAATATCAGCAAATGGCTTTCTTTTGTTCCAGCCCGCAATGTCCCTAGCTGCCTGAGGCTTGTCCTAAAAACAGCTCTTGCACGACACTTTAGGAAATTGAGTTCCACTTTTGGATT
>BOPN01005819.1:75000-82500 GCA_017312705.2 Penaeus japonicus | reverse complement strand
GGGGGGGATTGGAGAGGGGAGATTGAAGGGGAGATTGGAGAGAGGGGAGATTGGAGAGGGGGGGTGGAGGGATTAGAGAGGGGGGGGGATTGGAGAGGGGGGTGGAGAGGGAGATTGGAGAGGGGATTAGAGAGGGGGGATTGGAGAGGGGATTAGAGAGGGGGGGATTGGAGGAGGGGATTAGAGAGGGGGAGATTGGAGAGGGAGATTGGAGAGGGGAGATTGGAGAGGGGATTAGAGAGGGGGATTGGAGGGGAGATTGGAGAGTTAGAGAGGGGGATTAGAGAGGGGGATTAGAGAGGGGGATTAGAGAGGGGGATTGGAGAGGATTGGAGGGGGATTAGAGAGGGGGGATTAGAGAGGGGATTAGAGAGGGGGATTAGAGAGGGGGATTGGAGAGGGGATTAGAGAGGGGGGATTAGAGAGGGGGGATTGGAGAGGGGAGATTGGAGAGGGGAGATTGGAGAGGGGATTAGAGAGGGGGGATTGGAGAGGGGAGATTGGAGAGGGGGAGATTGGAGGGGGAGATTGGAGAGGGGATTAGAGAGGGGATTGGAGAGGGGATTAGAGAGGGAGATTGGAGAGGGAGTTAGAGGGGGATTGGAGAGGGGATTAGAGAGGGGGATTGGAGAGGGGATTAGAGAGGGTGGAGGGGATTAGAGAAAGGGATTGGAGGGGATTAGAGAGGGGGATTGGAGAGAGGGGATTAGAGGGGGATTGGAGGGGATTAGAGAGGGGGATTGGAGAGGGGATTAGAGAGGGGGATTGGAGAGGGGAGATTGGAGAGGGGAGATTAGAGAGGGAGATTGGAGGGGATTAGAGAGGGGATTGGAGAGGGGATTAGAGAGGGGGGATTGGAGAGGGGATTAGAGAGGGGGGATTGGAGAAGGGAGATTGGAGAGGGGAGATTGGAGAGGGGATTAGAGAGGGGGATTGGAGAGGGAGATTGGAGAGGGAGATTGGAGAGGGGATTAGAGGGGGATTGGAGGGGAGATTGGAGAGGGAGATGGAGGGGGATTAGAGGGGGATTGGAGAGGGGTTAGAGGAGATTGGAGGGGATTAGAGAGGGGGATTGGAGGGGATTAGAGAGGGGGGATTGGAGAGGAGATTGGAGAGGGGATTAGAGAGGGGATTGGAGAGGGGGAGGTGGGGGGATTAGAGAGGGGGATTGGAGAGGGGATTAGAGAGGGGGGAGGGTGGGGGGATTAGAGGGGATTGGAGAGGGGGAGGTGGAGAGGGGATTAGAGAGGGGGATTGGAGGGGACTAGAGAGGGGGATTGGAGAGGGAGATTGGAGAGGGGGTTAGCGAGGGGGGATTGGAGAGGGGAGATTGGAGAGGGGATTAGAGAGGGGGATTGGAGAGGGGATTAGAGAGGGGGATTAGAGAGGGGGGATTAGAGAGGGGGGATTGGAGAGGGGATTAGAGAGGGGGGATTGGAGAGGGGAGATTGGAGAGGGGAGATTGGAGAGGGGATTAGAGAGGGGGATTGGAGAGGGGAGATTAAGGGGATTAGAGAGGGGGGATTGGAGAGGGGAGATTGGAGAGGGGAGATTGGAGAGGGGATTAGAGAGGGGGATTGGAGAGGGGATTAGAGAGGGGGATTGGAGGGGATTAGAGAGGGGAGAGATTGGAGAGGGGATTAGAGGGGGGGATTGGAGGGGATTAGAGGGGGATTGGGAGAGGGGATTAGAGAAGGGAGATTGGAGAGGGAATTAGAGGGGATTGGAGAGGGATTAGAGAGGGGGGATTGGAGGGGATTAGGGGGGATTGGAGAGGGGATTAGAGGGGGATTGGAGAGGGGATTAGGGGGATTGGAGAGGAGGTGGAGGGAGATTGGAGAGGGAGATTGGAGAGGGGATTAGAGGGGGGATTGGAGAGGGGATTAGAGAGGGGGGATTGGAGAGGGGATTAGAGAGGGGGGATTGGAGAAGGGAGATTGGAGAGGGGAGATTGGAGAGGGGATTAGAGAGGGGGGATTGGAGAGGGGAGATTGGAGAGGGGAGATTGGAGAGGGGATTAGAGAGGGGAGATTGGAGGGGGAGATTGGAGAGGGGGAGATTGGAGGAGGGGAGTTAGAGAGGGGATTGGAGAGGGAATTGGAGAGGGAGATTGGAGAGGGGATTAGAGGAAGGGAGATTGGAGAGGGGAGATTGGAGAGGGGATTAGAGAGGGGGATTGGAGAGGGAGATTGGAGAGGGAGATTGGGGGGATTAGAGAGGGGGATTGGAGAGGGAGATTGGAGAGGAGATTGGAGAGGGGAGATTGGAGAGGAGATTGGAGGGGATTAGAGAGGGGGGATTGGAGAGGGGAGATTGGAGAGGGGAGATTGGAGAGGGGAGATTGGAGAGGGGATTAGAGAGGGGGGATTGGAGAAGGGAGATTGGAGAGGGGAGATTGGAGAGGGGATTAGAGAGGGGGATTGGAGAGGGAGATTGGAGAGGGAGATTGGAGAGGGGATTAGAGGGGGGGATTGGAGAGGGAGATTGGAGAGGGGAGATTGGAAGAGGGGAGATTGGAGAGGGGGAGATTGGAGGGATTAGAGAGGGGATTGGAGAGGGAGATTGGAGAGGGGGTTGGAGGGGATTAGAGAGGGAGATTGGAGAGGGAGATTGGAGAGGGGAGATTGGAGAGGGGATTAGAGAGGGGGGATTGGAGAGGGGAGATTGGAGAGGGGAGATTGGAGAGGGGATTAGAGAGGGGGGATTGGAGAGGGGAGATTGGAGAGGGGAGATTGGAGAGGGGATTAGAGAGGGGGATTGGAGGGGAGATTGGAGAGGGAGATTGGAGGAGGGAGATTGGAGAGGGGAGATTGGAGAGGGGATTAGAGAGGGGGGATTGGAGAGGGGAGATTGGAGAGGGGAGATTGGAGAGGGGGAGGTGGAGGGGGATTAGAGAGGGGGAGTTGGAGAGGGGGATTGGAGAGGGGAGATTGGAGAGGGGATTAGAGAGGGGGGATTGGAGAGGGGAGATTGGAGAGGGGAGATTGGAGAGGGGATTAGAGAGGGGGGATTGGAGAGGGGAGATTGGAGAGGGGAGATTGGAGAGGGAGTTGGAGAGGGGAGATTGGAGAGGGGATTAGAGAGGGGATTGGAGGGGAGATTGGAGAGGGGATTGGAGAGGGGATTAGAGGGGGAGATTGGAGAGGGGAGATTGGAGGAGATTGGAGGGGAGATTGGAGGGATTAGAGGGGGGATTGGAGAGGGGAGATTGGAGAGGGGAGATTGGAGAGGGGATTAGAGAGGGGGATTGGAGAGGGGGAGATTGGAGAGGGGGATTAGAGAGGGGATTAGAGAGGGAGATTGGAGAGGGGATTGGAGGGAGATTGGGAGGGAGATTGGAGGGGATTAGAGAGGCGGATTGGAGAGGGAGATTGGAGAGGGGAGATTGGAGAGGGGATTAGAGAGGGGGATTAAGGAGAGGGAGATTGGAGAGGGGAGATTGGAGGGGTTAGAGGGGGATTGGAGAGGGGGAGATTGGAGAGGGAGATTGGAGAGGGAGGTGGAGAGGGAGATTGGAGAGGGGAGAGATTGGAGAGGGGATTAGAGAGGGGGATTAGAGAGGGGAGATTGGAGAGGGGAGGTGGAGAGGGGATTAGAGAGGGGATTGGAGAGGGGAGATTGGAGAGGGGGGATTGGAGAGGGGATTGAGAGGGGAGATTGGAGAGGAGATTGGAGAGGGAGATTGGAGGGAGATTGGAGAGGGGATTAGAGGGGGATTGGAGGGAGATTGGAGAGGGGGAGATTGGAGAGGGGAGATTGGAGAGGGATTAGAGAGGGGGATTGGAGAAGGGGAAATTGGAGAGGGAGATTGGAGAGGGGGAGATTGGAGAGGGGGAGATTGGAGGGAGATTGGAGAGGGGATTAGGGGGATTGGAGAGGGAATTGGAGAGGGAGATTGGAGGGATTAGAGGGGGGGATTGGAGAGGGGATTAGAGAGGGGGATTGGAGAGGGGAGGTGGAGAGGGAGATTGGAGAGGGGATTAGAGAGGGGATTGGAGAGGGAGATTGGGGGAGATTGGAGAGGGGAGATTGGAGAGGGAGATTGGAGAGGGGGAGATTGGAGAGGGAGATTGGAGAGGGGGAGATTGGAGAGGGGAGATTGGGAGAGGGGGATTAGGGAGGGGGATTGGAGAGGGGGAGATTGGAGAGGGGGAGATTGGAGAGGGGATTAGAGAGGAGATTGGAGAGGGGAGATTGGAGAGGGGATTAGAGGGAGATTGGAGAGGGAGATTGGAGAGGGGATTAGAGAGGGAGATTGGAGAGGGGAGGTGGAGAGGGGGAGATTGGAGAGGGGATTAGAGAGGGGAAGTTAGGAGAGGGAGATTGGAGAGAGGGGATTAGAGAGGGGGGATTGGAGGGGGGATTGGAGAGGGGAGATTGGAGAGGGGAGATTGGAGAGGGGATTAGAGAGGGGAGGTGGAGGGAGATTGGAGGGGATTAGAGAGGGATTGGAGAGGGGGAGATTGGAGGAGTTAGAGAGGGGATTGGAGAGGGGAGATTGGAGAGGGATTAGAGAGAGTTGGAGAGGGAGATTGGAGGAGATTGGAGAGGGGGGTTGGCGAGGGGGGGGATTGGAGAGGGGAGATTGGAGAGGGGAGATTGGAGAGGGGATTAGAGGAGGGGAAGTTGGAGAGGGAGATTGGAGGGGATTAGAGAGTGGGATTGGAGAGGGAAATTGGAGAGGGGTGGAGAGGGGAGATTGGAGAGGGATTAGAGAGGGGGGATTGGAGAGGAGAGGTGGAGAGGGGATTAGAGAGGGGGGATTGGAGAGGGGAGATTGGAGAGGGGAGATTGGAGAGGGGATTAGAGAGGGGGATTGGAGAGGGGGGTTAGCGGGGGGATTGGAGGGGAGATTGGAGAGGGGGTGGAGAGGGAGATTGGAGAGGGGAGATTGGAGAGGGAGATATGAGGAGGGGATTAGAGAGAGGGGATTGGAGAGGGAGATTGGAGAGGGAGGGTGGAGAGGAGATTGGAGAGGGGATTAGAGAGGGGATTGGAGAGGGGAGATTGGAGAGGGAGATTGGAGAGGGAGATTGGAGGGAGATTGGAGGGATTAGAGGGGGATTGGAGAGGGGAGATTGGAGAGGGGATTAGAGAGGGGGATTGGAGAGGGGGAGATTGGAGAGGGAGATTGGAGAGGGGATTAGAGAGGATTGGAGAGGGGAGGTGGAGAGGGGAGATTGGAGAGGGGAGATTGGAGAGGGGATTAGAGAGGGGGGATTGGAGAGGGGAGATTGGAGAGGGGAGATTGGAGAGGGGATTAGAGAGGGGGGATTGGAGAGGGGAGATTGGAGAGGGGAGATTGGAGAGGGGATTAGAGAGGGGGGGATTGGAGAGGGGGAGATTGGAGAGGGGAGATTGGAGAGGGATTAGGAAGGGGAGATTGGAGAGGGGAGATTGGAGAGGGGATTAGAGAGGGGGATTGGAGGGGAGATTGGAGAGGGGGATTAGAGAGGGGGATTGGAGAGGGGAGATTGGAGAGGGGATTAGAGAGGGGGATTGGAGAGGGGGAGATTGGAGAGGGATTAGAGAGGGGGATTGGAGAGGGAGATTGGAGAGGGGATTAGAGGAGGGGGGGATTGGAGAGGAGGTGGAGGGGGATTAGAGAGGGGGATTGGAGAGGGGAGATTGGAGAGGGGATTAGAGAGGGGGGATTGGAGAAGGGAGATTGGAGAGGGGAGATTGGAGAGGGGATTAGAGAGGGGGGATTGGAGAGGGGAGATTGGAGAGGGGAGATTGGAGAGGGGAGATTGGAGAGGGGAGATTGGAGAGGGGAGATTGGAGAGGGGAGATTGGAGAGGGGATTAGAGAGGGGGGATTGGAGAGGGGAGATTGGAGAGGGGATTAGAGAGGGGGGATTGGAGAGGGGAGATTGGAGAGGGGATTAGAGAGGGGGGATTGGAGAGGGGAGATTGGAGAGGGGATTAGAGAGGGGGGATTGGAGAGGGAGATTGGAGGGGATTAGAGAGGGGGATTAGAGGGGGGATTGGAGAGGGGAGATTGGAGAGGGGAGATTGGAGAGGGGATTAGAGAGGGGGGATTGGAGAGGGGAGATTGGAGAGGGGAGATTGGAGAGGGGAGATTGGAGAGGGGAGATTGGAGAGGGGATTAGAGAGGGGGATTGGAGAGGGGAGGTGGAGAGGGATTAGAGAGGGGGATTGGAGAGGGGGAGATTGGAGAGGGGATTAGAGGGGGATTGGAGAGGGAGATTGGAGAGGGGGGTTAGCGAGGGGGGATTGGAGAGGGAGATTGGAGGGGGAGATTGGAGGATTAGAGAGGGGGATTGGAGAGGGGAGATTGGAGAGGGGAGATTGGAGAGAGAGAGTTAGAGAGGGGGATTGGAGAGGGGAGATTGGAGAGGGGATTAGAGAGGGGGGATTGGAGAGGGGAGATTGGAGAGGGGATTAGAGAGGGGGGATTGGAGAGGGAGATTAGAGGGGGATTAGAGGAGGGGGGGATTGGAGAGGGGATTAGAGAGGGGGGATTGGAGAGGGGATTAGAGAGGGGGGATTGGAGAGGGGGTTAGCAGGGGGATTGGAGGGGATTGGAGAGGGGGATTGGAGAGGGGGATTAGAGAGGGGGATTGGAGAGGGAGATTGGAGAGGGGGAGATTGGAGGGGATTTGAGAGGGGGATTGGAGGGGAGATTGGAGGGGAGGTGGAGAGGGGATTAGAGGGGGATTGGAGAGGGAGATTGGAGAGGGAGATTGGGGAGGGGGAGATTGGAGAGGGGAGATTGGAGAGGGGATTAGAGAGGGGGGATTGGAGAAGGGAGATTGGAGAGGGGAGATTGGAGAGGGGATTAGAGAGGGGGATTGGAGAGGGGGAGATTGGAGGGGATTAGAGAGGGCGATTGGAGAGGGGAGATTGGAGAGGGGAGATTGGAGAGGGGATTAGAGAGGGGGGATTGGAGAGGGGGATTGGAGAGGGGAGATTGGAGAGGGGATTAGAGAGGGGGGATTGGAGGAGGGGGATTGGAGAGGGGAGATTGGAGAGGGGATTAGAGAGGGGGGATTGGAGAGGGGAGATTGGAGAGGGGAGATTGGAGGGGATTAAGAGAGGGGATTGGAGAGGGGGAGATTGGAGAGGGAGATTGGAGAGGGGATTAGGGGGGGATTGGAGAGGGGGAGATTGGAGAGGGGGAGATTGGAGAGGGAGATTCGGAGAGGGGATTAGAGAGGGGATTGGAGAGGGGAGATTGGAGAGGGAGATTGGAGAGGGAGATTGGAGAGGGATTAGAGAGGGGATTGGAGAGGGAGATTGGAGAGGGAGATTGGAGAGGGGGAGATTGGAGGGATTAGAGAGGGATTGGAGAGGGGATTAGAGGGGGATTAGAGAGGGGAGATTGGAGAGGGGAGATTGGAGGGGATTAGAGAGGGAGATTGGAGAGGGAAAGATTGGAGGGATGAGAGGGGATTGGAGAGGGAGATTGGAGAGGGATTAGAAGAGGGGGGATTGGAGAGGGAGATTGGAGAGGGGACTAGAGGGGGATTGGAGAGGG
>BOPN01005819.1:40000-45000 GCA_017312705.2 Penaeus japonicus | reverse complement strand
ATATATCTGTATCTCGTCATCTGTATCTCTGCACTTATTCTCTGTGCTTCTGCGTATTATCTCATTAACTAACCCCTTCACTCATTCTTTTTAGCGTCTCTCCACAGCTCTACATGCCTGTACCCAGTTTCCGTACCTCTGTTCTCTTTTCTTTAGGAGCGTGTACTGCATGTCGTTACCTCATTCCCCGTACCTTAACGCCGTAATTCTCGACAGCTCCGTTCCTTAATCGAGGTCCCGTGACTGTGCCAGGGTGACACATTTCTCACTGTCAGAACGCAGAGCTCTCCGCGCATCGGCTCCCCTGCGATGGCATTTACGAGGTGCACTGACAGCCGAGATATAATGGTCGCGTGTTGTTGTAACTGATCACACGGCGCTCAAAGATGTGGCTTAAATGACCGAGTGAATTTTACGAATTATGTAGCGCGCGCACACGTTTGATTATTAGTTGTATATACCTTAACTGTGGTCAGGAACGATATATGGAACAAATTACGATTTGTACCGAAGATAAGGCCTTCAATAAATGTGGAAAAAAATCGAAATACCTTTACTTAACCTCTATAAAAATCCCCTTTAACACATCGATATATAACCTGCGACCCCATATTTCTTTGACAGCTTGGCTATAGGTCTGTCAAGTGTGCACCCGACAGGCAATGACTTCGCACGCCCAAACAGACCGGAAAAGGGAGAAGGAACCTGACACAAGGATCGCAGTTTATGAAGCTCTCGTGCCGGAGGGGAAATGAATGGGGGGGGGGGGGGCAGAGGGGGAAGGAAGTGGGGGGAAAGGGAGAAGGAAATGCGGTAAGGGGGAATGGGGACAGAATGGGAAAGAAGTGGGAGGGGATGGGGAGAGGGAAATACGGTAGGGGGAAGAGTGGGGGATGGAGAAAGTGGGGAGAAGTGGGGAGGGGGAAGACGGAGAATGGAGGAAGTGGGGAACGGTAGTGGGGAATGGAGGTAAGAGGAAGGGCATGAGAGAAGTGAGAGAAGTGTTACTGTGTGCTGAGTCATGGTGTTACGTGTTACGACGACTTACGGTATCGTTAGAGAAGTGTGCCGGACGCGATATTTCGTAGAGCAATAACATTTTCCTTCAAGAGCGCAAGTGATCTTGAAACACACACACACACACACACACACACACACACACACATATATATATACATATACACACACACACACACACATGTCTGTCTGTGTGTGTGTGTGTGTGTGTGTGTGTGTGTGTGTATGTATACACACACAAACATATATATATATATATTTATATATATATACATATACATATATATTTATGTATATATATATATATATATATATATATATATATATATATATATATATATATATATACATATATATTTATGTATATATATATATATATATATATATATATATATATAGTATGTATATATATATATATATATATATATATATATATATATATATATATATATATATATATATATATATATATATATATATATATATATACATATATGCATATATATGTATATATATATATATATATATATATATATATATATATATATATATATATGTATATATATATATATATATATATATATATATATATATATATATATATATATGTATATACATATAAATATATATATATATATATATATATATATATATATATATATATATATATATAAATATATATATATGTATATACATATATATATACATATATATATATATATATATATATATATATATATATATATATATATATATATATATATATATATATACACATACATATATATATATACATATACATATATATATATATATATATATATATATATATATATATATATATATATATATATATATATATATATATATATATATATATGATATACATATATATCAAAATCCCTCCTGCAATCCACGATGAACGTCAAAAAATGATTTCCATCTGATCAAGCAAACCCCAACCGCAGGACAGCCTAAATAAGGCAAATCAGACTAAACACTTAATTCATGATGAATCTTCCCGCAAGCGAGGCGCGTGATTTGGCTCACTACTTGCAAGAGCGTTGGAATCACCGGAGAATTACATCGCGAAGTGCGTCCGTGCTTTAGGTTGGCGGTAATCTTTCACGCTGTTGATGACAAATGGGTGAAAATTATTCATGCTATTCTTCTACTTCAACTATGAGTCTGCTTCGATAAATTGGACTGTAGTAGTTGATAAATAGGTCTAGATGCTTCTTATACCTTTTTGTATTGTAGGTCTTTGTACTCATCTGTATAAAAAATAGATGAATAAAGGAGAATTTGTAGTTCAGTATCATAACTTATAAAAATAAAACGAACAAAGAAAAATACAGCAATTCAATGTATTAAAAAACAAAAAACAAAACAAAAATAAAACATCATGATAGAATAAAAAATCGCAATAGGTTTGTCAAAGAAAAATCACATTTTAAAAGTATATCTCCGTGGTAATGGCTACCGCGAGAAGAAAAGCACAGTTAATTGTGGTTATTTGGGTGTGCGGCTTCAACTCCCCCACCCCCCTTCCCCCTCCCCAGCCCTACCCTCTTTCCGGTAGCACCCGAGCGAAAACCGCTACCGAAAGCCGCTACATTTCTTCCGCCGGCCTAGAAGAGGAGGAGGGAGGGAGGGAGGGAGGGAAGGGGAAGGGAGGTCAAGTTAGGCGAAGGAAGAGGAGGAGGGCTAATAAATCAAAGCTATATGGAGAGGCGGGGGGGGGGGGGGGCAGAGGGAGGGCCGCGGCAAATTCTGATCTAGAAATTCCCCTTCGGCTTAATAGATTCTAACTAATTTTCTAACTAATTTTCTTCTCTCCGCCCGAGGGGTAAGGAGGGGAGAGGGGCAGATGGGACGGGGGGAGGGGGGTCAGTCTCAGCGGCATGAGGGAGAGATAACAAGTGGGCACAGAGCAGTCTCACCACAATCATCTCATCAGGCATTGTTATCCGGTCAACAAGAACCCTGTGAGAAAATTTGCATATTCATACGTCATGGGCATTAAAAGTCCCGTAATTCCGTTGTGTTTACGCGAGATACCGTTCTCCTTAAAGACTCTATAACTTAAACCAGGGCTCCTAATATAAACAAGTTGAAAAACAAAAACAACATAAAAACAGACATACGCGTACAAGCACAGACCACACGCTCAAGCACAGACCACACGCTCAAGCACAGACCACACGCTCAAGCACATGCAAACACAGAAAATTATGCCTAAATCGTTGCTTATATAGAAAGGAGAAAATGCCAGACCAGCGGGCCTTCCGCGAATGAGCGAACACCGCAAATTGATGGTCAAGCAATAATCTTTCTCGAGTCCTCCACTCCCCCCCCCCCCCAACCCCACCCCGGCGAGCAACAGACGGCATTGCCATTACAGGCTGAAGAGGAGGGATCTCTGGACAGGCCACGTTTGGGAAGGCAGGCAACAGGTGGCTTCATCTTTTGAACTTTTGAACTCTATCCCGTGAACATTTTGAATACGTTACCTGTTCCTCCTTCTGTAAACAAATTGCTCGATTTTCTAAGGAAATTAAAAGCAACTTCGTTCGTTCAATTGAACACCATCTTCTCAGTTCCCCGCGTCTCTCTGAACAATAACCCCCGTTAGTGTAGCTAATCAGTCTACATCGTCGCTCGATATATTAATCTTTTTATGAATAATTACAGGCGCTTATGGAACTAAAACACTAATCCACAGGATATTTTTCCTAGTCTATGAAAAATATATACCAACAAAGTATAATACCATGGAAAACAAATGGTCGTAATAATACAGACAGACTTAGAAGAAACACAAATAGTATGAAAAGCAAAAGCTTTTATCAACTTAATCGATAATACAAGAAAACACCAATGTTGAAAAAACAACCTTTTAATAAATGAATATACTCTTAATCCTCAAATATTGTAAAAAATGCTTCCGGCGTAGAAAATTGATATGGCACTATGATGGTTATTGGTGCCACAGAAAATACAAGTATTCAAATTTAAATGACCTTATAGCGAGATACTACTGTCATTTTTCCCCCAAAGGCATAAGTTATAGACGTAAACTACCGTCTTATTGATGCTGGAGGAGGACCCTGGACCGCTCCTCTGTGGCTCCCCTGTGGCTCTAACATCTGGTTTCCGAAGCCTTGTTATGTCCAGTCATGAGGAAAGCTAGTGTGGCTTATTTATCTCTTTTTTATTTACTTTGTTATTATTATGATTATTTGTTTGACATGCCGGCTACTTTGAGGAGAGGAATTATACATTCTAAGTCTCATTTTGGAGGTTTTAGAATATTTGACATTTTAAATCTCTATTTACGTCATTGTCACAATTTAAAATAATTTAAAACAAGTATTTTACATCATCCTGAACCACCCTTCGTTAAATGCCACCCCCCCCAATATATAACTCTCTTGGACGACAGTATATCAAGTATAACTCACCTTTCTGCTTATCAAAAGCTTAAAACACACACAAAATACGTCCGACAAGAGCGAATCTCCAGAACAGAGTGATTCGGATGTCATGGTTTCGCCGCCTTATATACTCCCACGGGGGGTGTGGCCCCGTCCTTCCCCCCACCTCCCCCCTTCCCCCCTTCCCCTGCCTACCACCTCCCACAAAGCCTGGTATGGTAGTCTTATGGTAGTCTCCCTGTTGAGGCGAGGAAGACAATGATTTCCAAAAGAAGCAAGAGAGAAAGAGACAATAAAAAGAAAAAAAAAGAAAAAAAGAAAAGAAAAAGACAACGCATTATGAACAATTTGAATGTACAATTTTTTTTAAGCATAAGTATTCCTCAATCACACGTGACCATCCATCAAAGGAGTGTCATGCATGGAGTGTCATGTTGACCAACGTCTGGGATAATTCTAACCGTCATGAACAGCGCTGTGATCGGAGCGCATTTTCTCTCCTTCCACATCCGCCTGTCTCTCAAACCTAGTGTATCATTAGTCTAT
>BOPN01005819.1:27500-35000 GCA_017312705.2 Penaeus japonicus | reverse complement strand
TGAGTGAGGTGTAATGTACAGTGAGTGAGGTGTAATGGGTAACGTGTTTTGTTTAATATGTGAAATGTAAGACAGAACAATGAACGGAAAAAAAGGAAAACCCACAAATATGCCCATGGGCTTTTCGCTACATAGTTTCCCCTTCGTTGTTTTGTTAACAACTTGTTCAGCACAAATCCCTCACAAATGATGGTAGGTGTAAAGTGGATGTGGCGAATGTTGTTTGCTGTATGAGTGAGGCATGAAGTGTAAGGTGTAATGTATGTTGTCTGAAATGTATTGTGTAATGTATGTTTTTTATAGTGTAATGTGAAAATGTGTATGCTTCAATGTGTAAAATAGCGGTTTCCAACTTCTGGGAACTTGCAAACTGGGCCGGCAATGTGTGCCTAAGAAGAAGGCTATTTTATAAGTAAAAGTAAGAAAAATAAAACTTATCTTCGCCACATCAGCGGATCTGCCTTAACATCTGGGTGTTTTTGATCTTGCTTACAGGGTTGAGATTACAGCCACTTATAAGTGGTGACTTGTTCAACCTTAGAGAGAGAGAGAGAGAGAGAGAGAGAGAGAGAGAGAGAGAGAGAGAGAGAGAGAGAGAGAGAGAGAGAGAGAGAGAGAGAGAGGGGAGATTAAGAGAGAGAGTAAGAGAGAGAGAAAGAGAGAGAGAGAGAGAGTGAGTAAGAGAGTAAGAGATAGATAGATAGAGAGAGAGAGAGAGAGTAAGAGAGAGAAAGAGAGAAAGAGTATGAGAGAGAAAGAGAGTAAGAGAGAGAAAGAGAGTAAAGGAGAGAAAGAGAGTAAGGGAGAGAAAGAGAGTAAGGGAGAGAAAGAGAGTAAGGGAGAGAAAGAGAGTAAGGGAGAGAGAGGGAGCGTAAGGGAGAGAGAGGGAGAGTAAGGGAGAGAGAGGGAGCGTAAGGGAGAGAGAGGGAGAGTAAGGGAGAGAGAGGGAGCGTAAGGGAGAGTAAGGGAGAGAAAGAGAGTAAGGGAGAGAGAGGGAGCGTAAGGGAGAGAGAGGGAGAGTAAGGGAGAGAAAGAGAGTAAGGGAGAGAGAGGGAGCGTAAGGGAGAGAGAGGGAGCGTAAGGGAGAGAGAGGGAGGGAGGAAGGGAGAGAGAGAGGGAGGGAGAAGAAGAGAGAGAGAGAGTTTGATATTACGTGTGCATTGTGCTGAGCCCTCGCGCAACACAACAGTATGAGTAAAGAGCCAGAACAAAAGACACGGCGGCGCTGACCTGTCCCCTGGCCCGCGCCCGAGACATTCCCTCGGCGCTGGTTCGGTCAACCGAAGGCCGAAAGAGGCCGAAATGAAGTGAAAGGCCTCTTCGTCATCACACGAGGGCGCGGGGTGACGGCGGCCCTTATGCAACCGGAAGTTAACCGCCAAGATGGCTCTTACAGTTTCGTTTGATGGGGTTGAGTAACTGGAATCGCTTTCACGAACTTTCTAGTTTTAAAGAATATAGGCCTACTGTCATCCACAATGCCCTAAAGTAGAATGCTAAACACCTAGAAATTGGGCAAAATAATGTGCGCCGGCAATCTTCAAGAGACTTTGCCTTTCAATCGATTTGTTGTAATTAAAACCCTCATATGCCTCATCTTAAAGAATCTCTCTTCTAAACTTCCTTTCCAAAATGAAAGGCCCTTTCATGTACCTTACACTTGAACCCCTGGAACCCCTCTTCCGCATATTCTTACAAAGGATCTCCAACAAGAGTATACTCATAGCCCTCTAGGCCTCAATAACCTCCTCTTATAGCCCGCCCCACCATCCATTCCTTCCCTTCCGCCATACTTTCACTGCGTGAGAGATGGATGCAGCGATAACGATAAGAAAAGAAGTCGCAAGATGTTATCGGATCTGCATGTTGCATACTCTATCATAGGGCCCATCGTATTATGCGGCAGAGAGATCTCGAGAGAGAGTGAGAGAGAGAGAGAGAGAGAGAGAGAGAGAGAGAGAGAGAGAGAGAGAGAGAGAGAGAGAGAGAGAGAGAGAGAGAGAGTGTGTGTGTGTGTGTGTGTGTGTGTGTGTGTGTGTGTGTGTGTGTGTGTGTGTGTGTGTGTGTGTGTGTGAGAGAGAGAGAGAGAGAGAGAGAGAGAGAGAGAGAGAGAGAGAGAGAGAGAGAGAGAGAGAGAGAGAGAGAGAGAGAGAGAGGGGGGGGGGTAGAGGGAGAGGGAGAGAGTCAATCAACATCAGTGTGAATAAGTGAGTATGAATGAGTGGGCACTATGAATAAATCAGTGACGCTTAAAAAGCAAATAAAACTAAGCGAGTGAGTGAGTGAGTGGGCGGGTGAGTGAACGTGCTTCCTGGTATTTTTCTCCACAAACACGAGAAACAATTGTAAATGTCTATGACGTGGTACGCGTAGTCCCCGATAGTGCTAAAAAAAAACTCACATAAGTACTTTCCTGTCATGGGACACACAAACACCGGATGTTCAGAACGATGGAAGATGAGGCGGAGAATCTACCTTCACATTGTCAACAACAAGAATGACAATCTTGCAAATGACAACATTGCAATGTCAAGCTGAATGGACGGACTAGCATCGGGAAGAAGAGCAACAAATAATCCCTGTCATTTGAATAAGTGCCGTCGCCCTCCTCCTCCTCCTCCTCCTCCTCCTCCTCCTCCTCCTGCCACTTAGCATCCTTTCCGGAGAGGCACAATGGACAGCACATCAAGCATTTATGTCAACGCTTCACAAAGGCCCTTTATCACGTGGAACCAAATGACACCCTATCTTGCCGTTTAGATGTTGATCTGGCTTGGGAGATGGTTCAGAGGGCGTTATCTCAATTCGGGCGTTCTTGAATCAAGGCGAAGAAACACAAGAGAGAACGTCTCCCGCACAATACGCATCTACATGTTTATTAATTTTTAGTATTAATCATAAACATAACACTGATTTTGCCTTTGTTAACACATCGACTCTCTCTGTCTCTGTCTCTGTCTCTCTGTCTCTCTCTCTCTGTCTCTCTCTCTCTGTCTCCTTATCTACCACGTACATTTAATACACTGAAAATCTTATCGTACATAAAATCAAATTACATGTACTTAGTAATACAGCAATTAAAGATAGTCGTAATATCAAAGGACACCTGTAATTTGCAATGAAACTGCAAGCAGTGTTAAAGATTTCATGTAGCTAAAATAAGCATGTTAGTTCTTTCTCAGGCTTATAAACTGATATTCATAACCTATACAATCTAAAATCCCACTGAGAATGCAAGCTCTTCTGCAGCATGAGACAATAAATTACCTCAACACTTACATTTCTGAATATACGATGAAGAGAACGTATCTTAGTTAATGGCTTCTCCACTACAATCTGAACATGTCTTGGCTGGAAACCGCAAACAAATTAGTGAACAAAAGGCAATGTGCAGCCGGCCGATCGCGTCAGAAGCTGGTCATCATACGCTAGAGTATAACGCTAGAGTAACACATGCTCAGACTCAGTATTTAAAATAAAATGCCCTCTGAACGCGTTAGAGAAATCATGCAAGGGAGAGGGAAGGGAATGCAAAGAAAGACAGGAGAGAAGTAGAACAAAAGGAGAAAAGAAACCGGATAAACTGCATCGCTAGTGTAATAATTGAAATTTACAATAAATGTCGCAGCTGAGTCCATCTTCACAACCACGTGATAGAAGGTGCTGAAGGCCTTTACAATTTGCCATTTTCTTAAAGGCAATGCAAGGAAAACAAGATGACGCGCCACCAGCTGCTTCCTTTAGAATCTGCACAAAACGCGGTGCTGTGATGTACGTCTCCCCCCCTGTCTGTTCTTCCCCCTTCTTTTCCTCCCTTTCTCTCTCTTCCTATCTTTTATCTCTGGCCATCGACACCTCTCTCTCCCTCCCTCCCCCCACCCTCTCCCCCTGAGGCACATTCAGGCAGAACCGGAAGGCGTCGCGAAACCGAATTAAAGAGGCTCTACCGCAAAACAACAGCCGTCTGATGCAAGTCGGCGATGCTAACCAAGTGTTCAAAGAAAACCAGAATGCATGGAGGTTGCACGCTAATTACCACACTGACAAGAAAAAGATGCAAGAAAATAACTTGTCCAGCTCAAATGGTAATGTTACAACTGCTCCTCGACAGTTGCAACAGACAGATGGGGAGGAAAAGCAAACGGGGATGTCAAGATCTTTCCGGGACGAAGACAAAAATGTAAACATGTCATCGTGTTATTTTCCGACTGCGTCTACTCGCACAATAAAGAACAAACACACAGACGTGAAGATAAACATACCGAGGACAGATACAGATCTATTGACGGACTCTCCCGCCCTCCCTTCCCACGCCCAACTAGTCCGGGGAGAAAGAGGGAGAGAGAGGGAGAGAGAGGGAGAGGGAGAGAGGGAGAGAGAGGGAGAGGGAGAGAGAGAGAGGGGGGGGGAGCAGAACGAGAGAGGTACAGAGACAGAAACACCGATACCCAAAAGCGAGAAAGAACAGTAGTTATCCCTCGGCGCAGGGATGAAAATGAACTCACCTACTACCCACTTACACTCCTTTCCCTCAAAGAAAAAATAATAATAACAACAAGTACGAAGGGCAAGTCAGTCCGCGTTAAGACCCATGGCCAGAGAGCATGTCCTGCATCCTCAGGAAACCCGAGAAAGGATCCTACGGACTGAAGACGCTGATTGAAAAACCTGGCCGAGGCGAGACAAGAAAGGACACCGCCTCGACACTTGATGATCTTGCATTAGTCCCCGAGGAGATAACAGGATAAGGAAAGGAACATGATTCATGAGGGGAAGGGAGGGGGGGGGGAGGGAGGGAGGGAGGGTTGGAGGGAAGGAGGAAGGGTGGAAGGGAGGGTGGGAGGAAGAGAGAAAGACAGAGTGAGAGAAAGAAAGAGAAAGAGACGACGACGCACGCTAATAAGCCCGGGACAATTATTGTGAGAGACAACAGAGCTAGGTTGGGCGGCCACACGAGTAGCTCCCATCCACCCCGCCCATCGCCATCCCCTTTGCCCTTCACGCCCACGCCTGACATAAGAGCCGCGACGCCCAGCATCAACAGAGGAGAAACACGAAAGCCAGGCGAAAAAGGTGGCCGGCGCAGAGGGCCTCTGTGTGGTCCCTCGGTATCACAACACGCCGTAATGGCCGGAGGGTCGCGCCGTGTCCGGAGGAGGCGAGGAAGGGGCGCGCGACGGCCCCTGTGAAGCCCGTGTTGATGGCCACTCAGCCCCCGTCAGCGCCGCCTACCACAAACAGCCCTCGAGCGACCTGGATCAACCACCAATATTTGGCTTGTCCTCCAGATGGTTCGCAGAGACCACACGCCCGCCCAATCCCCTTTTCTTTCTCTCTCTCTCTCTCTCTCTCTCTCTCTCTCTCTCTCTCTCTCTCTCTCTCTCTCTCTCTCTCTCTCTCTCTCTCTCTCCCGGGGATTCCTGTCACCTACATCTACATACTACATACATCTGTTAGTGCATCATCTCTTGTTAATCATAATCTAACAAAAACACTTAAAAGTTAAGTAATTATGATTCCATCTTTAAAACAAATCGGTTTCAACTTTGAACTCCTTTTCATATAACAGATTCGCATGACTCATAAAACACCACACACAATCTCCAATAATGTTAATAATCACAATAAAAACAATATAAAAAAAATCTAATAAAATCAGTCCATTCAAATGTACATTAAGCTCTGCTACTCATCCACCCATTTCGCATCACCTGAACTAACCCACCACACGCTCAACCTAACCCTTTCAAAATGAACCCCTCCACTCCCCAACCCCTTACCCCCCCCCCCATCTAAAACAAACAACCGGTGCTTCAAATATCGCGATGTTCAATGCCTCACCCCCCCCCCCCCCTATTTTCAGACGGCCCCGCGCTTCACATCACAGGCAGTCTTCGAAACCCTTCATCGAAACCCCCATTGTTTTCATCCCGGGTTTCGAGCCTGATAAACTCCCCCCCCCCCCCCTCTAACCCCCTCTAACCCCCGACCCACCCACACCAAACGCCCGATCTTATCCCCCCAACAGGATATCACTCACCGACGGCTGATCTGCGCCCGGCCACTATTTCGCGTCAGTTACGTATGCAAATAGGTTTTCCATTCGTGTGTACGGCTCATATCAGCGGACTCGATGACGGGATAACAGACGTGAGCTTTATGGCAAGCTGTCTACAAAATCACACGTTTGAAGCTCTACTTTCGATTATCCTGGCTGATTGTTTCTATCCCAGCCGGCAGCGATGGATTATATCTACTTGTCTATCTGTCTGTCTATCTATACACATTCATTAATATATATGTGTTCATTTGTCTATCTGACTGACTAGCAATGGATTATTTATCTATATATCTATCTATCCATCTGTTTGTCTGTCTATCTGCAAACATTCATAAACACACATCTGTTAATCTATCTAGCTTGGATTGCATATTATATGAATGGGTCCTTTGAAACATGAGGACTGTCTGTAATGAGAGGTTTGTACATAATATTCCAAACAATAATAATAAAAATAATAATAATAATAATATCAATATGAAATAATAATATTAATGATAATAACCACAAATACAATAACAATAATAATCATAATCATAATAATAATAATAATAATAATAAACATTATTACTGCGTTCCAAGGCCCTAAAAGTCTTAATGAAGGCCGCAAACGCCCAATTCAAAATAACTCAAATCTCAAAACTCGCTCGCCGGCCGCCTTCAAGTGTCCTTCGTCAAAGGAATGAGGAGAAGCCGGGGAGGGGAGGGGGATAGGAGGAGAGAGAAGAGGGAGGGGGATAGGAGAGAGAAGGAGGAGAGGGATAGAAGGAGAGAGAAGGGTGAGGGGGATAGGAGGAGAGAGAAGGGGGAGGGGGGGAAGGAGGAGAGAGAGAGAGAGAGGGGTAGGAGAGAGAGAGAGAGAGAGAGAGAGAGAGAGAGAGAGAGAGAGAGAGAGAGAGAGAGAGAGAGAGAGAGAGAGAGAGAGAGGGGGGCGGGATGAAGGAAGGAGAGGGAGATGCGGGAGGGAGAGGGAGAGAGGACGACAGGATGGAGGAGATGGGTGATAGAGGAAAGAAGAGGGGAAGGACACCCCCAGCTCCTCTCCCCTGCCCGCCTTGCACCAATTCCAAACCCAAATCCTTCCCGTTATTCTTCATTGACTGGAATGGGTCTGCTGGCAGTTAGCAAATGTCTAACCCCTCACACTCACACGCGCGCGCGCGCGCGCGCGCACGCACGCACGCACGTGTGTGTGTGTGTGTGTGTGTGTGTGAGAGAGAGAGAGAGAGAGAGAGAGAGAGAGAGAGAGAGAGAGAGAGAGAGAGAGAGAGAGAGAGAGAGAGAGAGCGATTTGGTATTTGTAATATCAATAAATACTTCACACTGCACAGTCCATAATACATAGTACTATTACATTAATTACTACTACTACTCATGATAAGGAAGACAGTACTGATAACGATGATGGTGATGATAGTGATAGTGATAACGACGCTGAT
>BOPN01005819.1:0-2500 GCA_017312705.2 Penaeus japonicus | reverse complement strand
TACGCCTGCCAGGTAAACCTAGACATACAAGATCCTAGAATCCACCTGTTCTTAAAGCCGTAGACAAGTCTGGCGAAATACGGCAAGATATTTACGCAGTGTTTCGTCCAGCACGACTGCGAGAAATTCGGCGTGGAGGCCATGGCCCTGCTAGACACAGGGCTCACCATCAGCAGCATCCCTTCGGAGATGGCCCTCTCGCACGGCATGCAAGTGAAGCGACATGTCGTCTACATCAACGACGCGGAGGCCGGAGGGTACGACCTTCCCAAAGGGTTGACCATCCGCATGGCCGGGAAGGATTGGGCTTTCCCAACTTTCAGGGCGATGGACTACAAGAGATACCTCTGCTTCGGCAAGGACTTCCTTCAGGGTCATATCTTTGACTTCATGACGAAATAGGTCATCTTCAGGGAAGAAGGTCGTACGTTCGCCACCGACTTCATTTACGGATTGTCAATCAGCAAGAAGGAGGCTCACTTCAAGCGCCCAGACGGGTCGGTGTTCGTGCCGTTCCATGGGCAAACGTGGCCCGCGACACCGGATCCCATGGAAACTGATGGGCCATTTCCGCCAGAGATGATTCAGATGATGATGTCCTACGACGCGTCCAAAGGGGGAGACATCACGCTTTAGGACGTGGAGCGGTTTTTGTGCCTATAGTGACGAACATGCACACGGCAACTCGTGGGGTTTGGACGCTCTACTGCCACACTGGGAGCCGACACACACATAAAGTCAAACATAATTTCACTCACAATGATACTGAAAATCGTCATATAGAAAGACTGCAAAGAGGATTATGTGTGAGAGCCGTTGCCATATTGCAAGTTGCTTACATGATATCAAAATATTAATGTTTAATTGTTAATGTTTGATTGTTTTTAACGACCATGTACTTATTCTAAATGATCGTGACTAAATAAATGAATAAAAAAATATATATACATACATTGAGAAAACACTGCCACAAATTGAAAGGAAAAACTCACGACGTTTCGAACTTTTAAAGAAAGTTCCTCTTCAGGCGTAAGCAATCCAAAAATGAATAGAAGAAGGAAATTTTGACAAAAATATATAGGGAAAGGATGGCAGTAGGAACAAGGGCTGACTCAGGTCACCGAAGGATGTTTAAGGTCAGTTAGGGAATCTAGGGAATGCTTTTCCCACTAAAAAGGAGGTAAGATCATCGCACCCCCATTGTCCAGCACTCAAGTTAAAATTGGGAATCTTTTTAATTAAAAGAGATTCGAGCATCTTTCTTTCGTAAGCATTTGACGATTTGTGAATTAATTTTACGTTACTCCAATTTAGTTTATGACCGGCATCACGCATTCGATTCCTTAGCGTACCTGACATCGCGTTTGTGTTCACTTATTCTTTTTCCCAGCTCTCTACCCGTTTCACCTATAGAGAGCTGGAAAAAAGAATAAGTGAACACAGACGTGTGTGTGTGAGTGTGAGTGTGAGTGAGTGTGAGTGTGAGTGTGAGTGTGAGTGTGAGTGAGTGTGAGTGTGAGTGTGAGTGTGTGTGAGTGTGAGTGTGAGTGTGAGTGTGAGTGTGAGTGTGAGTGTGAGTGTGAGTGTGAGTGTGTATGTGTGTGTGTGAATGTGTGTGTGTGTGTGTTTGTGTGAGTGTGTGTGTTTGTGTGTGTATATATATACATATATATAAATATATGTATATATATGTATATATACTTTATGTATATATATATATATATATATATATATATATATATATATATATATATATATATATATATACATATATGCATATATATTTGTGTATTCATTTATATGTATATATTTGTATGTATATATATATCTTCTTCTCAGCCTGTAAGGGTCCGTAGTTGGACATAAACCTTCCCCCAATTCTTTCCATCTTTGTCGATCCAGCGCTATTCTGTGCCAGTTCTTCTCGGCTTTGTCTAAGTCATCTCTAGATAAAAAAGATATATTATGTATATATATATTTATTTAGTATATATATATATATATATATATATATATATATATATATATGTATATATATATATATCTCTCTCTCTCTCTCTCTCTCTCTCTCTCTCTCTCTCTCTCTCTCTCTCTCTCTCTCTCTCTCTCTCTCTCTCTCTCTCTCTCTCTCTCTCTCTCTATATATATATATATATATATATATATATATATATATATATGAGCCTGCCATTGACCATTAACAGACCACGAATAAATAATTATTCGGACAGCTGGTCTGCCTGCTATTTCCTGCCTCGCGTTTTGTAGTCATTGCCATCACTCTCCTTCATAACGTGATGGAAACAGCGAACGTGTGAACTACATATGGTAAGAGAAGAGAAGATAAAGAGAAAGAGGAAAAGGTGAATATGTAAATATGATCGATGGTGGTCGGATGTGTCCCTGCGAGGGTGGGAATGAGCAAATGATAAATTGCACTATTCATTTTCACTGTTTTATGCTAATGCGGTGAAAACTTTTTTTTTCATTTTTTTTTTTA
>BOPN01005818.1:80291-85291 GCA_017312705.2 Penaeus japonicus | reverse complement strand
CTCATCCATTTGAAATGTAAGTAACCGCTTGTCTCAATAAACGTGTCAAAGTTTCTTTCTATCTCTCTGTCTATCTGTTATTCTATCTATCTCCCTCTCTCTTTCTCTTCATCTATATCTTTATATCCCTTTCCCTTGCCCTCTTTCTCTCCATCTCTCTCTCCTTTTCTCAGTCTCTTTCTCGCCTTACCTGACGAGAGGAGGCTTCTGTCAGCGCCGCCAACAAAAGCAAAACAGCCAACCGCATCGCTGCTCCTGAAAGGCAAGGTTTAGGGATGAGAGATATATCTTGCAGCAGTGGTTTTCAAACGGCCCCCCGCAAAAAGGAACCGCCTTGTCGTGGCGCGAGGGCTTGAACTCCTTCCTCGGACGAGCCCGTTCTAGAATTAGCCAGTCTCTCCCTCCCGTTGAGGCGGCCTTCTAGTGGTTGATTCTCCGAGGAAGGATGACTTGGTGTTCCTAGGTGCTGATCTAGTAGGTGGGATCACACCCCCCTGGTCCTCCCCCCAGGGGGGCACACACCTGCCCACGTGTTTGCTGTGCGTGGCGCACCTGTGCGCTGGGAGACGGGAGTCCTGGAGGTTGAGCGATGCCGTGTATGAGTACGCCCTGCGGCCAGCAACACACCTCTTTGGTCCTCTATTCCAGCAAGACGGGTGGCCTGATCTCGGCTCGATTAGGTTAATCGGCTGGTCTCTCTTTTTGAGCTAGGCTAGGGTCAAGGAGGCCCTGTCTTGCAGGCAATCGCATGTAATTGCGAGTGCCATCAATGCGAGGCAGGGTTGCGTATATCCTCCCACCACCCCTATGGCTTCTGAGCATGGTCTCAGTGCACAGCTTCCGCTTGTTGGACTCCGTGGTGGGTGGGGGCGTGGGAGGATGAATAGAAACACTTTTCCTATGGTATCTTTCTCAAAAAAAAAAAAAAAAAAAAAAAAAACCTGACTGACCCCCACGTTGACGAACCTGGAACAAAGATGACTAAGGCTGTCACCTTGGAGCCTTTCAAGGTCCTTGGTGACAAAAGTAGAAAGTTGGGAAAGGCTCTGGCGTCGGTTCAGAGAAAGCCTACCCAAGAGCCTCGGGCTGGACCCTCCAAACCAGCCCTTAGCACTGACAAGTCTCTGGCGTCGGTTCAGAAGACGAGTCAAATTAAGAATGGAAGCCAGACAGGACACTCCAACCCTGTTGGCCCCACTGCCAAAATTCCGGCGTCGGTTCGGAATACAGGCAATAAGTGTCCTCGGCCGGCTACGGACTCGGAGGGCGAGTCTGTAGCCCCGTGTCGTTTTCCCCAATTTAGGGTTCCCCCTAAGCCTGAGGGATTCGACAACGCTTATCAGATGGTACGGGCTCTGGAAACCCAGTGACAGTGCCGTCTGACGATTAGAATTGCCAGAGATAAAGGCATGATAATCATCCCTAAGGACCAAGCCACTCTCACCTTCCTCCAGGAGACTGACAAGCTCCTGGATGGGCGGAAGGTGAGTCTGGCGGCTCTGGATCTCTGAAGAGAGGAAGTCCAAGATGGTGCTTCTTGGCTTCCTTCTGATGTATGACCTGAATAATGCCCATCCCAAGGTGGTGGGAGCTTCCCGACTCTCCAAAGGGAAGCACCCAACCAGGCAAGTCCTGGTCACCTTGAAGGGAGCCCTTTGCGTCCTTGGACCTTGGTAATTGGGGCTCCTTTACAACCTCAGGACATATGTCCCAGACCCACTCGTTGCTTCATGTGCCAGAAGTACAGACACCACCAGGCCACTTGCTGTGCAAAGCCAAAGTGTGGTGTCTGTAGTCAGGCACACAGCACGGAGGTGTGCCTCAAAGCACACAAAGACGGCAAGTGGGACACTACTGCCAAGTGTCCCAACTGCCACAAAAAGCACCACGCCTGGAGCCTCGGATGTTCCGTTAGGAAAGAAGAGGCTCTTCGGCGGCAAGGGGTCGTTGCAAAACGACCAGACTTTGTTCCTGCCCCTCCAGGCACTTATGTCTGGGGGCAAAACAAAGGGGTAAGGGCTCCCACCCCTCCTAAGAGGAAGGAAGCACTGCCCAAAACAAAACCACCACCGAACACCTCCAACACAAGGAGTTTCCGGCCCTGGTGGGTGTTCCAAGACGGAAACAGACCCAGAAGGGGTCTGGGAACACACCAAAGGCCACCCCAAGAGCAGAGAGTCAAACTCTGTTTACAGAGAATGACTTGACGCTCCTGCTGACGGCAGTTATCACAGCAGTTGCGACAGCATTGGGAAGGACCAGTGAAGAGACGGAGAAGGCAGTCAAGGTCGCCGTGACGGCAATGACCCAGACTGTCGCTGCCCTGAAGGAAAGGGATGTAAGGCCCAAGTCCTCTACACCCAATCCAACTCAGGGCGAGACTCCTCTCCCCACAAACCCCCAGGGCGAGACTTGTCTCTCCACTCAACCCGCAGCCAAGACCACACTGGCAGAGCCTGAACCCAAACCCCAAAGGGCGAGGAAGCCACGACCATCCAGAGTGAAGGTCTAGGCGACCAGGGGTTCTCCACCTCCCAGGAGACCCAGCCCTTTTAATGGCTCGACCTGTCCTGACGACAGTGACGAGTCCAGTGAGGAAATCACGATCAGTGAGGAACTCACCAAGGAGTTGTCAGACTCCGAAATGTCTGATGTACCCACACTGGGGCTTCGGACACTGAGACCGATTATGTCGATGTCATTGATGACGCAGACTTAATGGACTCAGATTAGCACAATGGCTCCTAATCTAAGCATACTGCAGTGGAATATCAATAGCTTTTCCCAGAGGAATGCCCTTCTCCACGCGATCGTGCGATCTCGGAACACTGACATTGTCATGCTCCAGGAGACTCTAACAGGAGACACTCTTCACTTCTCGGGATATCATCCCTTTGTGTTGCCCTCTAATGAAGGCACCAGAGGTTTGATTACCCTCGTGAAGTCGACTATCCCCTGCTCCTTGATTGCCGATCCTGTGCAGTGTGGAGAAGGTGTTGAACTCCTTGCCGTTGAGATCCATATGGTTGGGGGTCCCCTCAAGCTGCAGGCCAACCTGTAGGAGCTTAGATATTAGTGAAGTCTGTGCTGCTGCGGCACACGAGCCAATTCTCATAGGGGGAGACTTCAATGCCCACCACCCCATCCTGGCTCCCATGCGGAGCAGGGATGTGGCAGGCTATCACATAGCCGCAGTGCTTGAGTCATGCCCCGAGATTGCTTTTCTCAACAACCAGGAGCCTACGCACGTTGGCGGGGGGGATCCTTGACCTTACCTTTGTCACTGCGACTCTGGTCGAGAGAATTAGTTGGCCTATGGACAACACTGCCACGAGCGATCACTATGGGATAGTCACCACCATCTTGGATGCTGGCCCGGCACCCGTGCCCCAGCACAATCCTCGATGGAAGGTGGACAGGGCCAACTGGAAAGCTTTCCAGGAGGCCCACATTATCATTAAGTGAATTCTCACTTAATGATAATGTGGATACACTTGAGGCAAGACTAGTTAATGCCATAGACAAGGCAGCCTGAGAGACCATTACAAAAACTCGTCCATGGTCCAGGTGTTTCAAAGACGCCTGGTACTACAATGATAAGATTAAGGAGATCAACCACAGAATCAATATATGCAGAAGACACTTCCGCAGACAGAGAACCCCTGAGAACCATGCTCTTTTGAGAGAGGCTCTCATGGATGCTCAGGAAACGGCTAAGAGGGTAAAGCAGGAAAAGTGGCTGGAGTGGTGTGAGTCCTTTGGCCACCAAACCTCCCTTACAGAGCTGTGGAATCATATCAGACGGGCCACAAATCGCTCAGCCCCCAGAAAGACCCACAATGACCCGCGGTCGGAGGCGGAGAGACTGGCACTCGAGTTCTCTGCTAGAACAAGTAGCGCTGGGCCACCAGCAGAGTTGAGGGCATGCCAAGAGGAACTGCTTCCAGGCAGGTATGGCCTCATCAGAGAAAAGGCGGTCGAGCCTGATGATACTGATGCCATGTTCTCTCTAAGGGAATTACAACGGACATATAAGACCAGTTCACGGTCAGCCCCGGGTTGTGATGGGATCTCCTACCCCATCATTTCCCACCTAGGACTTGAAGGTGAGCTTGCACTCTTGCATCTCATCAACAAGTCCTGGGAGACTTCCTCACTACCACAGTGCTGGAAGAGGGCTGACATAGTTCCCATCCCTAAACCAAAGGAGCCGGGCCGTCACCGCCTGATCTCTCTACTCAGCTGTCTGGGAAAGAAGGCAGAGAGAATGGTACTGAACCGGCTCCAATGGAAGCTGGGACCTCCACATGAACACCTATATGGGTTCACAAGGGGTAAGAGCACTGCTCACAGCATGGCCACCTTACTGAGCACTGTCAGCAACACCAGATCTGTCATTGTTTTCCTGGACCTGGAGAAGGCTTTTGAACTGGCGACCCCACTCGCCATTCAAGAGGTCCTGATCCGCAAGGGAATCAAGGGCAGACTGCTTGCCTGGATTGGTGACTATTTTCGGGACAGAACTGCCAGAGTGAAGTTCCAAGGACATCTTTCCAGGCACCCCTGGAGAATGGCACTCCACAAGGGGGGGTCCTCAGCCCGGCTCTATTTAACACCCTCATGTTAAGCATCCTCGACATTCCACTCCCAGTGGGGTGCAAGATCATCTCATATGTAGATGATCTGGCAATTATCTCTACTGGGAGACAGAATGAGAACCTAGTCAGAAAGACCCAGCGTTGTCTGGATCTAATGTCTTATGTTCCTCTGGGCTTAAGATCTCAGCAGCCAAATCGAAGGCAATGGCGCTGAAACAGGATGTCCGAGACCAAAGGCTGCGAGTCCAAGGGTTAGAGCTAGAGTGGGTTCACGTCTTCCAATATCTGGGTGGATGGGTTGACAAGAACCTCACCTTCCGCTCGGAGATTCAATACCTCCTAGAACGGACCAAGTCAAGGCTCTCTGTCATGAGAGCTCTGTCAGGGCGGCACTTAGGGGCT
>BOPN01005818.1:40291-50291 GCA_017312705.2 Penaeus japonicus | reverse complement strand
TGTGTTATGTGTATATATGTTTGTGTATGTGTGTAGTGTGAATGTGTGTGTGTTGTGTGTATGTGTGTGTGTTGTGAGTATGTGTGTGTTGGGTGTATGTGTGTGTATTATGTGTATGTGTATGTGTGTGTTCTGTGTATGTGTGTTGTGTGTATGTGTGTGTTTTGTGTGTATGTGTGTGTGTTGTGTGTATGTGTGTGTATGTGTGTGTGTTGTGTGTATGTGTGTGTGTTGTGTGTATATGTGTGTGTTATGTGTATGTATGTGTGTGTTGTGTATGGTTATGTGTTGTGTGTACGTGTGTATGAGTGTGGTATGTATATGTATGTGTGTTGTTATTATGTGTGTGTGTATGTGTGTGTATTTCTGTGTTTGTTATGTGCATGTGTATGTGTTGTGTGTATGTGTGTGTGTTTTGTGAGTGTGTGTGAGTGTTGTATGTATGTGTATGTGTGTTGTGATTATGTGAGTGTATGTGTGTGTATGTCTGTGTGTGTTATGTGTATGTGTGTGTGTTGTGTGTATGTGTGTGTTGTGTGTATTTGTGTGTTGTGTGTGTGTTGTGTTTATGTGTGTGTGTTCTGTGTATTTGTATGTGTTGTGTGTATGTGTGTGTGTTATGTGTATGTGTGTGTGTTGTGTGTGTATGTGTGTGTGTTGTGTGTATGTGTGTGTATGTGCCATGTCTGCATGTGTGTGTTATGAGGTATGCATGCATATGTGCATGTATGTGTGCAAAAATCTTATATGTAGTTATAGGTGCATGTAAAGCTTAAAGTGCATGTGTGTGTGAGCATATGTATATGTGTGTTGTGTGTATGTGTGTGTGTATATGTGTGTCTTGTGTGTATGTGTGTGTGTGTGTTGTGTGTATGTGTGTGTGTTGTTTGTATGTGTGTGTGTTGTGTGTATGTATGTGTGTTGTGTGTATGTGTGTGTGTGTTCTCTGTATGTCTGTGTGTGTTGTGTGTGTATTTGTTGTGTGTATGTGTGTGTGTTGTGTGTATGTGTGTGTGTTGTGTGTATGTGAGTGTGTTGTGTGTATGTGTGTGGGTGTTGTATGTATATGTGTGTTGTGTGTATGTGTGTGTATGTGCGTGTGTTGTGTATGTGTGTGTGTTTTGTGTATATGTGTGTGTGTGAGTGTTTTGTGTAATTGTGTGTGTTGTGTGCATGTGTTTGCGGCTGCTGCATGCGGGCATGTCTGTGCATGTGTCGTGCATGTGTGTACGTACGCGTGTTGCGTGCATGCTGTGTGTGTTGTGTGTGTGTTGCGTGCATGCGTGTGTTTTGTGTATGTGTGCGCATAGTGTGCGTGCGTTGCGTATGTGCGTTGTGTTTATGCGTGTGTGTCTCGTGCATGTGCGTTTGTTGTGTGTGTTGCGTGCATGTGTGTGTTATGTTTATGTGTGTGTTTTGTGTGTATGTGTGTGTTGTGTGTATTTGTGTGTGTTGTGTGTATGTGTGTGTTGTGTGTGTGTTGTCTTCGCGTTTGTGTTATGTGTATGTGTGTGTTTGTATGTGTGCGTACGTTGTCTGTACGTGCGTTTGTGCGCATGCGTACGCGCGTTGTGCGCGTGCGCTGCGCATATGCGCTCGCGCGCATGCGCATATGCGTCGCATGTGCGTACGCACGTGCGTTCTTTTACCTGTGTCCGGTTGTGCGCATGCGTGCGCGTCGTGCGCATGTGCGCGTTGTGCGCGCGCGCTGCGGTGCATGCGTGTGCTGTGCGCATGCGCATGTGTCTTTGCGCATGCGCTTGTGCGCATGCGCGCGTCAGTGCATGCGTGCGTTTACGTGTGTGCGTTGTGTGCATGTGCGTCAGGCATGCGCATGCGTGCGTTTTATGCGTGTGCGTTGTGCATGTGCGCGGCATGCATGCGTCAGTGCATACGTGCGTCAGGTGCGCATGCGCGCGTTTGTGTGCATGCGTGTCAGGCATATGCGTGCGGCTGCGTGCATGCGCGTGTGCCAGTGCATGCGTTGCCTTGCATGTGTGCGTCTCCGTACATGTGCGCTGCGTGTGCGGTTTGATGTGTGTATGTGTGTGTTGTGTGTATGTATGTGTGTTGTGTGTATGTGTGTATTGTGTGCATGTGTGTGTATATGTGTGTGTTGTGTGCATGTGTTTGTGGTGCGTGTATGTGTATGTATGTGTCTGTATGTGTTTGTGTATGTGTGTGTGTTGTGTGTATGTGTGTGTATTGTATGTATATTTTTGTGTGTGTGTATATATGTGTGTTGTGTGTATTTGTGTGTGTTGTGTGTATATCTGTGTGTTGTGTGTATGTTTGTGTGTGTGTTGTGTGTGTTGTGTGTATGTGTGTGTGGTTGTTGTGTGTATGTATGTGTGTGTGTATGTGTGTGTGTTTTATGTATGTGTGTGTGTTGTGTGTATGTGTGTGTGTTGTGTGTATGTGTGTGTGTCTCTTTGTGTGTGTGTTGTGTTTATGTGTGTATGTGTTGTGTGTGTGTGTGTTGTGTGTATGTGTGTGTGTTGTGTGTTTTTGTGTGTGTTTTGTGTATGTGTGTGTGTGTTGTGTGTATGTGTGTGTGTTTTTTGTGTGTGTTTTTGTGTGTTATTTGTATGTGTTTGTGTGTTGTGTGTATTTGTGTGTGTGTGTTTGTGTGTGTGTGTGTTGTGTTTATTTGTGTGTGTGTTTTGTGTATATGTGTGTTAATGTTGTGTGTATGTGTGTTTGTGTGCTGTGTGTATGTGTGTGTGTGTTTGTGTGTGTGTGTATTGTGTATGTGTGTTTGTGTGTTGTGTATGTGTATGTGTTGTGTGTATGTGTGTGTGTGTGTGTGTTTGGGTGTGTGTGTTCTGTGTAAGTTTGTGTGTGTGTGTTTTGTGTATGTGTGTGTGTTGTGTGTATGTGTGTGTGTGTTGTGTGTATGTGTGTGTGTGTGTTGTGTGTATGTGTGTGTGTGTGTGTGTGTGTGTGTGTGTGTGTTGTGTTTATGTGTGTGTGTGTTGTGTGTTTGTGTGTGTGTTGTGTGTGTGTGTGTGTGTTGTGTGTGTGTGTGTGTTGTGTGTATGTGTGTGTATGTGTGTGTGTTGTGTGTATGTGTGTGTGTTTGTTTGTTGTGTGTATGTGTGTCTGTGTGTGTTGTTTGTATGTGTGTGTGTATGTGTGTGTGTGTTGTATGTATTTGTGTGTATGTGTGTGTATGTGTTGTGTGTATGTGTGTGTTTTATGTGTATGTGTGTCTGTGTGTATGTGTGTGTGTTGTGTGTATTTGTGTGTGTGTTGTGTGTATGTGTGTGTGTTGTGTGTATGTGTATGTTTGTGTATATGTGTGTGTGTTGTGTGTATTTTAGTTTGTGTGTGTTATGTTTATATGTGTGTGTGTGGTGTGTGTATGTGTGTGTGTTTTGTGTGTATGTGTGTGTGTTTTGTGTGTATGTGTGTGTGTTTTGTGTATGTGTGTGTGTGTTATGTGTATGTTTGTGTGTGTTGTGTATATGTGTGTGTGTAGTGTGTATGTGTGTGTTGTGAGTATGTGTGTGTGTGTTTGTGTGTGTTGTGTTTATGTGTGTGTGTTTTGTGTGTGTGTGTTTGTGTGTATGTGTTTGTGTGCGTGCCTGTGCTTGTATGCATGTGTGTGTACTGTGCATGTGCGTGTTGTGTGTATGTGTGCTCAGTGTGTTGTGTGCATGTGTATGTGTGCATTGTGTGTCTCAGGACGTGTCTTATGTATGTGTGTGTGTTGTGTGTATGTGTGTGTGTTGTGTGTATGTGTGTGTGTATGTGTGTGTTGTGTGTATGTGTTTGTGTGTGTGTATGTTTAGGTTTTTGCGTCTTGTGCATGTGTGTGTGTATGTGTATGCCAGGGGTGTGTATGTGTGTGTCCATCTGTGTGTGTGCTTGTGTGTATGTGCGTGTCTCAGGTTGTGTGTGTGTGTGTGTTGTGTGCATGTGTGTGTGCTGTGGGCTCCCTGTGTGTGTGTCTTTGTGCACAAAAAGGTTCTGTGCTTGTGTGTATGTGTGCAGGTTTTGTGTGCTTGTGTGTTATGTGTATGTGTGTGTGTGTTGTGTGTATTTGTGTGTGTGTGTTTGTGTGTGTGTGTTGTGTGTATTTGTGTGTGTGTTTTGTGTATGTGTGTGTGAATGTTGTGTTTATGTGTGTCTGTGTGTGTTGTTTTTGTATGTGTGTGTGTTTGTGTGTTTGTGTTTTGTGTGTATGTGTGTTTTTGTGTTGTGTGTATGTGTGTGTTGTGTGTATGTGTGTGTGTGTGTTTGTGTGTGTGTGTTTTGTGTAAGTGTGTGTGTGTGTGTTTTGTGTATGTTTGTGTTGTGTGTATGTGTGTGTATTTTGCATGTGTGTGTTTGTGTTGTGTGTATGTGTGTGTGTATGTGTGTGTGTTGTCTTTATGTGTGTGTGTTGTTTGTATGTGTGTGTGTGTTTTGTGTATGTGTGTGTGTTTGTGTGTTGTGTGTATGTGTGTCTGTGTGTGTTGTGTGTATATATGTGTGTATGTGTGTGTGTGTTGTATGTATGTGTGTGTTTTTGTTGTGTGTATGTGTGTGTATGTGTTGTGTGTATGTGTGTGTCTTATGTGTATGTGTGTCTGTGTGTATGTGTGTGTGTGTTGTGTGTATGTGTGTGTTTGTGTTGCGTGTTTGTGTGTGTTCTGTGTATGTGTGTGTGTGTTGTGTGTATGTGTGTGATTGTGTTGTGTGTATTTGTGTGTGTGGTTGTTTTGTGTGTGTGTGTGTGTGTGTGTATGTGTGTGTGTGTGTGTGTGTGTGTGTGTGTGTGTGTGTGTGTGTGTTGTGTGTATGTGTGTGTGTTGTGTGTATGTGTGTGTGTTGTGTGTGTGTGTGTGTGTTGTGTGTATGTGTGTGTGTTGTGTGTGTGTGTGTGTGTGTGTGTGTGTGTGTGTGTGTGTGTGTTGTGTATGTGTGTGTGTGTGTGTGTGTGTGTGTGTGTGTGTGTATGTGTGTGTGTTGTGTGTATGTGTGTGTGTTGTGTGTATGTGTGTGTGTTGTGTGTGTGTGTGTGTGTGTGTATATGTGTGTTGTGTGTATGTGTGTGTATGTGTGTGTTGTGTGTATGTGTTTGTGTATGTTTGTATATGTGTTGTGTGTATGTGTGTGTTATGTGTATGTGTGTCTGTGTGTATGTGTGTGTGTTGTGTGTATTTGTATGTGTGCATGCGTATGTTTTGTGCATGTGCGTGTCTGCATATGTGCATGTGTTTGTGTGTATTTGAGCTCAGTGTGTTATGTTTCATATGTGTGTGTGTTGTGTGCATGTGTGTTTGTGTTGCGTGTTTGTGTGTGTGTGTTGTGTGTGTGTGTGTGTGTGTGTTGTGTGTATGTGTGTGATTGTGTTGTGTGTATTTGTGTGTGTGGTTGTTTTATTTTGTGTGTATGTGTGTGTGTATTTTGTGTATGTGTGTGTGTTGTGTGTATTTGTGCGTGTTTGTGTTGTGTGTATGTGTGTGTGTTGTGTGCTGTGTGTATGTGTGTGTGTGTTGTGTGTATGTGTGTGTGTTTGTGTTGTGTGTATGTGTTTGTGTGTTGTGTGTATGTGTGTGTGTGTGTGTGTGTGTGTGTGTGTGTGTGTGTGTGTGTGTTGTGTGTATGTGTGTGTGTTGTGTGTATGTGTGTGTGTTGTGTGTGTGTGTGTGTGTGTGTGTGTGTGTTGTGTGTGTGTGTGTGTGTGTGTGTGTTGTGTGTATGTGTGTGTCTGTGAGTGTTGTGTGTATGTGTGTGTGTATGTGTGTGTATTGTGTGTATGTGTGTGTGTATGTTTGTATATGTGTTGTGTGTATGTGTGTGTTATGTGTATGTGTGTCTGTGTGTATGTGTGTGTGTTGTGTGTATTTGTGTGTGTGTTGTGTGTATGTGTGTGTGTTGTGTGTATGTGTATGTTTGTGTATATGTGTGTGTGTTGTGTGTATTTGAGTTTGTGTGTGTGTTATGTTTATATGTGTGTGTGTGGTGTGTGTATGTGTGTGTGTTGTATGTATGTGTATGTGTATGTGCAGTGTGTGTGTGTGTGTGTGTGTGTGTGTGTGTGTGTGTGTGTGTGTGTGTGTGTGTGTGTGTGTGTGTGTGTGTGTGTGTGTGTGTGTGTGTGTGTGTGTTGTGTGTATGTGTGTGTGTTGTGTGTGTGTGTGTGTGTGTGTGTGTGTGTGTGTGTGTGTGTTGTGTGTATGTGTGTGTGTGTGTGTGTGTGTGTGTGTGTGTGTGTGTGTGTGTGTGTGTGTGTGTGTGTGTGTGTGTGTGTTGTGTGTATGTGTGTGTTTGTGTGTGTGTGTGTTGTGGGTATGTGTTTGTGTGTGTGTGTTGTGTGTATGTTTGTGTTTGTGTGTTGTGTGTATGTGTGTGTGTATGTGTGTGTGTGTGTTGTGTGTGTGTGTGTGTGTCTATTTGTGTGTGTGTTGTGTGTGTGTGTGTGTGTGTGTGTGTGTGTGTGTGTATTGTGATTGTGTGTGTGTTTTGTGTATGTGTGTGTGTGTGTGTGTGTATGTGTGTGTGTGTGTGTGTGTTTTTGTGTGTGTGTGTTTGTGTGTTATGTGTATGTGTGTGTGTGTTGTGTGTATTTGTGTGTGTGTGTTTGTGTGTGTGTGTGTGTTGTGTATTTGTGTGTGTGTTTTGTGTATGTGTGTGTGAATGTTGTGGCAGTGTATATGTGTCTGTGTGTGTGACTTTGGTGTGCAGTATTTGTTGTGTGTATGTGTGTTTTTGTGTTGTGTATGGATGTGTGTTGTGTGTATGTGTGTGTGTGTGTGTGTGTTTGGGTGTGTGTGTTGTGTGTAAGTTTGTATGTGTTTTTTCTGTGTATGTGTGTGTGTTGTGTGTATGTGTGTGTGTGTGTGTGTATGTGTGTGTGTGTTGTGTGTATGTGTGTGTGTTATGTGTATGTATGTGTGTTGTGTGTATGTGTGTGTGTGTGTTTGTGTGTGTGTGTTGTGTGTAAGTGTGTGTGTGTGTGTTTTGTGTATATGTGTGTTGTGTGTATGTGTGTGTATTTTGTATGTGTGTTTGTGTTGAGTGTATGTGTGTGTGTATTGTGTGTATGTGTGTGTGTTGTCTTTATGTGTGTGTGTTGTTTGTATGTGTGTGTGTGTTTTGTGTATGTGTGTGTGTTTGTGTGTTGTGTGTATGTGTGTCTGTGTGTGTTGTGTGTATATGTGTGTGTATGTGTGTGTGTGTTGTATGTATGTGTGTGTTTTTGTTGTGTGTATGTGTGTGTATGTGTTGTGTGTATGTGTGTGTCTTATGTGTATGTGTGTCTGTGTGTATGTGTGTGTGTGTTGTGTGTATGTGTGTGTTTGTGTTGCGTGTTTGTGTGTGTTCTGTGTATGTGTGTGTGTGTTGTGTGTATGTGTGTGATTGTGTTGTGTGTATTTGTGTGTGTGGTTGTTTTATTTTTTGTGTATGTGTGTGTGTATTTTGTGTATGTGTGTGTGTATGTGTATGTGTGCGTGTGTGTGTTGTGTGTATGTGTGTGTGTTGTGTGTATGTGTGTGTGTTGTGTGTATGTGTGTGTGTGTGTTGTGTGTGTGTGTGTGTGTGTTGTGTGTATGTGTGTGTGTTTGTGTTGTTTGTATGTGTGTGTGTTGTGTGTATGTGTGTGTGTGTTGTGTGTATGTGTGTGTGTTTTGTGTATGCATGTGTGTTGTGTGTATGTGTGTGTGTGTGTGTGTATGTGTGTGTGTTTGTGTGTTGTGTGTATGTGTGTGTCTATGTGTGTTGTGTGTATGTGTGTGTATGTGTGTGTTGTGTGTATGTGTTTGTGTATGTTTGTATATGTGTTGTGTGTATGTGTGTGTTATGTGTATGTGTGTCTGTGTGTATGTGTGTGTGTTGTGTGTATTTGTATGTGTGTATGTGTGTATGTTTTGTGTATGTGTGTGTTTGTGTATATGTGTATGTGTTGTGTGTATTTGAGTTTGTGTGTGTGTTATGTTTATATGTGTGTGTGTGTTGTGTGTATGTGTGTGTTTGTGTTGCGTGTTTGTAAACAAAAACAAAGTATGTGTGATTGTGTTAGCGCGTATTTCCGTGTGGTTGCTCTATTTGTGTGCGCGTGCATTTTGCGCATGTGCGTCGCGCATTGTGCAACGAACAGTGTATGTGCGTGTCAGCGCCGCAGTATGTGCGTTGCGTATGTGTGCGTTTGTGTTGTGTATGCGTTTGTGCGTCGTGGCGTGGTGGCGTTCAGGCCAGTGTGTGTTGGTGCGTATGTGTGTGTGCGTTGCGCGCATGCGTGCGTGTTGTGTGTATGTGTTTGTGTATGTTTGTATATGTGTTGTGTGTATGTGTGTGTTATGTGTATGTGTGTCTGTGTGTATGTGTGTGTGTTGTGTGTATTTGTGTGTGTGTTGTGTGTATGTGTGTGTGTTGTGTGTATGTGTGTGTTTGTGTATATGTGTATGTGTTGTGTGTATTTGAGTTTGTCTGTGTGTTATGTTTATATGTGTGTGTGTGGTGTGTGTATGTGTGTGTGTTTTGTGTAGGTTTGTGTGTTGTGTGTATGTTTGTGTGTGTTGTGTATATGTGTGTGTGTGTAGTGTGTATGTGTGTGTGTTGTGAGTATGTGTGTGTGTGTTTGTGTGTGTTGTGTGTATGTGTGTGTGTGTTGTGTGTATGTGTGTGTGTTGTGTGTATGTGTGTGTGTGTGTGTGTATGTGTGTGTGTGTTTGTGTTGTGCGTATGTGTGTGTGTATTGTGTATGTGTGTGTGTTGTGTGTATGTGTATGTGTGTGTGTTGTGTGTATGTGTGTGTGTTTTTTATGTATGTGTGTGTGTTGTGTGTATGTGTGTGTGTTGTGTGTATGTGTGTGTGTATGTGTGTGTGTTATGTGTATGTGTTTGTGTGTGTGTTGTGTGTATGTTTGTGTTTGTGTATTGCGTGTATGTGTGTGTGTATGTGTGTGTGTTGTTTGTATGTGTGTGTGTCTATTTGTGTGTGTGTATGTGTGTGTGTGTTGTGTGTGTGTGTGTTGTGTGTATGTGTGTGTTCTGTGTTTTTGTGTGTGTTTTGTGTATGTGTGTGTGTGTTGTGTGTATGTGTGTGTGTTTTTTGTGTGTGTTTTTTGTGTGTGTTTTTGTGTGTTATGTGTATGTGTTTGTGTGTTGTGTGTATTTGTGTGTGTGTGTTTGTGTGTGTGTGTGTTGTGTGTATTTTTGTGTGTGTTTTGTGTATGTGTGTGTGAATGTTGTGTGTATGTGTGTATATGTGTTCTGTGTATGTGTGTGTGATTTTGTGTGTGTGTTTGTTGTGTGTATGTGTGTTTTTGTGTTGTGTATGGATGTGTGTTGTGTGTATGTGTGTGTGTGTGTGTGTGTTTGGGTGTGTGTGTTGTGTGTAAGTTTGTATGTGTTTTTTCTGTGTATGTGTGTGTGTTGTGTGTATGTGTGTGTGTGTTGTGTGTATGTGTGTGTGTGTTGTGTGTGTGTGTGTGTGTATGTATGTATGTATATTATTATCCATATCTGACTATATACATTACATTTTTCCTGGTTTAACACGTAGACGTATGCATTTCATAAACATACAAGCATGTGTATGACAGCATGTCTCTCTAAATATGTGTATGTGTGTTAGTATGAGTACATTTGTGTTTGCGTATGTGAATATGTCTATGTGCGCCTATGTGTGTATCTGTAAGTGCTTGTGCATGTGTTAGCGTATGTGTTTCTGTATACGGATTTATATATTAATGTAAACAAAGTCAATAGATATTTGGCATTTTCATACTGACCACATAAATCCTACAAAATCAATAGATATTTGGCATTTTCATACTGACCACATAAATCCTGCACATATGTATTCAACCAAAGATAAAAGTCTTTAGCATTGACACACACACACACATACACACACAAAACATCACGTCCTTTCGCGCCCATTATTTCCTTGTTCTTTTGCGTCATCACACTTCGAGATATTCAGATGCCATCTACAAATACACCACGGTGTTGTTTTGAGAAATGCATGTTGCAAGAATGATTCAATATCAAATGACTCACTGTG
>BOPN01005818.1:24304-26804 GCA_017312705.2 Penaeus japonicus | reverse complement strand
TCGACGAACCGGTTGATGAGAATGGTTGGCGTGACGGTGAGCAATAAGCCGCTGGGATCCATGGGGGGAAGATGGCGCCTGTATCCCGCCTTCAGACTCACCACCTCGCAGCTGTCCTCATCAGAGCCATCTGCACAGTCATGACGCAAGTTGCAGCGACGACCCATAGATATGCACTCGCCAGAAGAGCACATGAAATGGCTGGAGTTACATGCCGACAGACTCAGTGAGAGTTTTGTGTCAGTAGGAACTCCACACACTTGGTCTTGTGTGGTCCACTCTCTCAGACCAAGTGGATAGTCGTAGACATGGAGGACCTCAAACCAAACGAGTGTGGAATTAGTATGAACATTCTGTATGAACCACCTTCTGCTCTTCATTTCCCAAAAGACGATATGATCATAAAACCCACGGAACAGAGGTCGTTCCTCCCTGTAGCCATCAAGATAGAACCTCGTCTGATGTTCATCTTGGAAGCAAAGACCTCTGAGATTCAGGTAATCAGACGGCCTTTGAGTGCACGCATAGCACTTCCTCTCAGAGCAAGTTTCGTCTCCCCAAAAGCCATCATCTAGCATCGAGCCGCAGTTCAGCTTCGTGCCACCGAAGGGATACGGCGGTTTGAAGTTTTTGTATTCGATCTGTTTTTGTTGGTGGATGTCCAACCAAACTCCCTCTTTGGCTAGATCGGAAATTCCTATCCACACTTTCCAGATACTCTGACTGCAGTTCTCAATAGAAGGCAGAAGTTCATTGAACAACTGCATGTTTTCTTCATCATTGGTAGGGATTGTCATGGACAGGCCAAGTGCGTGACACATCAAGAAGGCTTCGTCAAAGGTTCTGTGTTCGAGTAACACAAGATATCGTGCATGTGTCCTGTGGAAATTATTGTCACGTCAATGCAGAGAAAATATCCAGAAGTGTAAAATAATTTGATATCAATTACATTAATTTCAGTTGTATTTTTATCATATCCACTTATATCGTCTCTGGTATTTGGATCTCAGAATATGTGTTTAGTCCACGCGCACGCATAGATATATAGATAGACAGATAGATAGATATAGATAGAGATAGATATAAAGAGAGAGAGTTTCAAAGGTAGATAGACAGACCGAAATCAAGGGATTTAGCATGCATGCATTTTGGGTTTTGTACACCTACATCTGGTACACATGACCCTATTCCTCTTCCTTCTCAACAGAACACTACAAACGCCCATGCAAACAATCATCTCTTACTTGCACAGCTCTTTGAAGGGCAAGGCAGTCTGAAGCACATTCCCAAAGGCCTGTACGTCCGCCGTGTCTAAACTAAAGAGATCGCCACGACCAAACTCCTCACACTCCGCCAGGGCGCCGATCTCCGTTGCAGGCAGCGCATGGCCCCAGATGTTGACCTGGGCGATGTCTCCACACAAGACCTGCAGGTTTACCGACCGCCGTGAAAATGACGGTATATATTGAACAGCGTAAATCAAATAGTTGAGTTGATATATCATGAGGTCGATATTTTGAAAGTACCGATTTTGTATGATTAATGACTTTTTTGTAATTGACTTTAAGGATTTTTTGTTAATGACGTTAAAGTCTTTTTGTTAATGTATAGGTATATGTCGTAAATGCCTGTATCTTAGGAATACCACAAGAACAACACTTGTAATAGCAATTATGAATGTCTTTACTCCTATTTAGGAATATAGAACATCTATAACAACAATGATATATATACATATATATATATATATATATATATATATATATATATATATATATATATATATACATATATTCATTATTACCCTTTCTTTTTCTTATTCACAAGTAAAAAACTCAGAGGGGTGAATAAACCGGGAACCTACCTCGTTCGAGACAAAATTGCTCGCGAGGGAATCTTGCTCCTGTCCCAGAATGAGAGTCCCATTAAGAGGGATTCGGTCTTCGAAGGCGAAACGCTGAGTGGCGAAGATCTGAAACAAATGCACCGCGATCGAACGCCGACTTGTCTTTACACCTTTTATTGCTCACATCCCAATTTTCCTCCGCCGTCAAATCTAACTTGAAAGGAGTGACTTGTGCCTTACCTTCCCCTGCCACGTCACCGTGTAGGTGGAGCCTTCTACGACGTGGCACAGGTGGTTCCACGTCTCAGGGTAGATCTCAAAACGCTCTGTGTCTGCAATGGACGTGCTTTTGCCCCAGATGTAGCTGTACAGCACGTTGTTCTCACTGTCTGTGGATCATCAACAAACACGTGAACACGGGTACACGGGACTGTGTGTGCATTTATATATTCATATATTCATATATCTATATATATGTATATATATACATATACATACATACATATATATATATATATATACATATATATTTACATACACACACACATATATACATATACAAACACACACACACACACACATGTGTATATATATATATATATATATATATATATATATATGTATGTGTGTGTGTGTGTGTGTGTGTGTAATACA
>BOPN01005818.1:22838-24204 GCA_017312705.2 Penaeus japonicus | reverse complement strand
TATATATATGTATATGTATACATATATATATATATATATACATATATATATGTACATATATATAAATCTGTATGTGCCTGTGCCTGTGTATGTGCGTGTGTATGTGTATGAACGTGTATACGTGTCAGTGTGTGTGTGTGTGAAATCCACGCGCGTGCGTCCGCCTGGGAGCGTCCCCAAACACCTGCAAGAACGTACCTTGCATTCTGTTCACCGAACTTAAAATTCAGCTCCAAATATTCGCTCTTGCAGCCGGCTTTGCTGAGTCTGAAGGTTAAACACGAGAGTCCGATCTCAGTGCCCATAGGTGTCTGGTAAAAATGGGAGAAAAATTGAGTCATTTTATATATAAGTGAGAAACAGAAGAGGGGGGGAGGAGGAGGAGAAAGATAACGAGATGAGAAAGGGAGAACTAAAGAGAATTAAAATAATAGCCACGTACAGGCTGATTATTCTGTGACATGTAGCAGCAGAAAAGAAAAATCATTATTATTCCATTAAAAAAGGAATTATCTTTAGATTTCTGGAGGTGATTTGTTTTTCTAGTATAATTATAAAGGCTTTAGTTTATCTTTCATTAAATAAAGATAGAGTCAATGTTTTTGAGTATTGAAAAAAAAAAACAAAAAAAAAAGTTACTCTAAGTGTTTAGTTACTCTAACTCCCAATCTATCACTTAATGTAGAAATATCTTATGTTTTGGATTCTAAAACTAGGAAAACTCTAACTCTAGGGGAAAAAAATGCTTGCAGTCTGGCCTCTTCTTAAGCCTTTCCTGCTTGAACCGACCTTGACTTTCTGTTTACACTTTCTTCGTCGTGCGTTGCAGCGGGTGTAAGTGAAGGCAGAGGCTTCATAGTCCAAGGTTATGTTTTCCTTGCACACGTCAAACAAACCTGCAAATATACAAAATTACTTAGTTCTCTTAAAGAAGGTTCTGTAGCCTTGTGTTTCTTATTGTTACCTTCTGCTTTCCTTCCTTTGCGAGCCCAGACTGTCCTAAATTCTCACTCATTTCAACATTATCTAATTGATATTTAATTTAATTGATATCTAATTGATATTGTCATTATACTGTTTTTTTAGGGGAGCAATAAGTGAAACAATCCATGATGCAAATGTGTTTTGTTAAGTGTGATTAATTTTTCAAAATTATAATGAAATCCTCATATTTCACTATAGCAGTTCTGTTGACTTAATATCATTCAATTACCTTTGTACAAAGTAACAGAAAAAGAAGCTTAAGCATGTTGGTATGTTTTCACCTTTATATAACCTTATACAAAGGTGATAACATACCAACATGATTAATCATTAATTAATCAATCAGACAACACAGTGTACAGAGCACGTCCTTACCCAGTAC
>BOPN01005818.1:2838-5338 GCA_017312705.2 Penaeus japonicus | reverse complement strand
TATATATATATATATATTTATTTATTTATTTATTTATTTATTTATATATATATATGAGACACCCATACATCTTCCATCACCTGCCATTCAGTCCCACTTTCCTTCTTCAGCTACATCCCTGTCTCTGGCTTTATCCTTTCTCTATCTTCATTCTTCATTCCAATGTTGTTGTCCTTTTGACCCTTAAAGTCTCTACAGAGGATAACAAGTTTGGATTTTCTTTTCTGCGCAGAGGATCGGCTATATCGTGCAGGCCTATTTTAACCAACAGCTGTTTTAATAATACTTGACAATGACATTCCGGACAAAGGGTACCCTCAGTCCCCATCCCCGTTACACTTCCAGGTAAAAGTGGAAGCAACTTAGTAAGCGATAAGTGACGAGGAACAAGTGGGTAATGAACACTATTGAAGACTCTTGAACCTGTGTCTTTTGACGTATCTGTGTCTTTTTAACTTTATCAAGGTTCAGTATGCAGAAGAATAATAAGGTACATTATCTATTTTTGATAGAAACGTAGATCTAAATATCCAAATGAAGATTATAAGTCTTGAGGACTTTTCATAATAATGATCTTTATGATGATAAAATGCAATGATTTTTTTTCCTTTGGGTGTTGATGTTTAGCCAATACTTCTTTCCATTTAATTGTATGTAAACTACAAGAGTACACAGTTCCTAGAAGCACAGGTTCCTGGAATAACAAATGGACCAAAACTGGAGGGGCAAAATGAGCAGAGACAAACCTAATCTTAACCAGATGACATAGGGCAGAATATATATTATTTTTTCCTTTTAGTTCTGTTAGACTAACCTTGACTTTCATCGAGCATGACTGAAGTTGCTGGTCGTTGTTGCTGTAAATTATGGCAGATTCCTCGTAATCCAAGACGAGTTTGCCTCCGCACACGTCATGCATCACTGTGGGTGTTAGTATGTGTTTGTTTGTTTGTTCTCTAGTTTATCGTCATCTCATGATAATGGGTTTTGTTGCTATTGTCGTTCATATTTGTATTATCATATTACGTTTTTTATCATCGATATCATAACATTGTTATTATTATTATTATCATTGTCATTGTTATTTTTTTTTTTTTTTAATCGTCTTCTTCATTAATCCATGAAAACAACAACAAAAATAAAGAATTAATATCAAACTAAAGTAACACAATACCATTCCTTCCTCCACGACCATTTTCTTTCTTTTCCTTTTCTTCTCTTTCTCTCTCTCTCTTCTTTAAGGACAAAAACAAGGGAATCGAACTCACGGACATTCACTCCTTCGGCCCTCGCGTCCACGCCCTGGTTCCTCTCTCTCTCTCTCTCTTTAAGAACAAAAACAAGGGAATCGAACTCACGGACATTCACTCCTTCGGCCCTCACGTCGGCGCCCTGGTTCCTCCGCTGCTCCGTCTCGATCCTTCTCTTCCTCTCACCCTGGCCTCTCTGCTGGCCATCGCGAGGCCCTCTTCCTTGTGGTTCTCCGTCTCCTCGGTTTCCTTTGGCCAGGAGGTCGATTCCCCTTTCATGCATGAAGTGCGAGAGGGGATCGGAGTTCCAGCTGGCCGCGTCAGGCTGCGGAGGTGGGCGTGTTGGAAAAGCAAGGGAAGATGGTGGTTAGAGTGTGTTATTTCTCTCTCTCTATTTCTCTCTCACTCACTCACTCTCGCTCTCTCTCTCTCTCTCTCTCTATATATATATATATATATATATATATATATATGTGTGTGTGTGTGTGTGTGTGTGTGTGTGTATACACACACACACACACACACATATATATATATATATATATATATATATATATAGAGAGAGAGAGAGAGAGAGAGAGAGAGAGAGAGAGAGAGAGAGAGAGAGAGAGGGAGAGAGAGAGAGAAAGAGAGAGAGAGAGAGAGAGATTAATCGATCTAAGCACACATATATAGGGACACTGGTGGCGGGGCTACATTCTTCCCCGTTTCTTAAGGACTTTGATGTGACATTTCTATTGCAGATTAATGAAAAAATATATATAAAATAAAGTAGCATATAAAAAAAATCATCTCGTGATACGATACGTATCAGATGCAGATGCCGATCACTTTTTAACATCTAATTACCAAGAGGCTATTGAAACAACAATAACAACAACAACAAAAAACATACCTAATTGTAGCCAGTACAAGACATCATAATTTTCTAAACCAATCCTAAATCGTATAGGAAAGATAGCTTTGCATTCCTCAAAGAAAGGTTCAGTCTGTGTTCAAAGCAGACGTAGACCTATGTGATTTGAAACAATTTCCAGAAGCCGTTACAAGAAAAATCCGTATTTGATATTTTGCCTTTAAGTTTAAAAAAAGTCATCTAACAACAAGTTTCATTAATACAGCTGCTATTTGTAACTTGTCATCGCATAGTAAGTCCATTAGCAGTATATATTCAGCAAAACTCTTTATGTTCCAGATCTGAGGCGATGGCGGTGTTAGGATGTTTGTTTACATTTCCGCCATGGCGCTCA
>BOPN01005817.1:67500-87500 GCA_017312705.2 Penaeus japonicus | reverse complement strand
TTTATTTACTTTTTATTATTTTTTTTGTAGGAAGTTTCTGCGTTGTTAGGTTCTCGGTGAATATTTTTATTTTTATTTTTATTTTTTATTTTTTTTTTATTTATTTATTTATTTATTTTTAGGAAGTTTCTGCGTTGTTTAGGAGTATGCGGTTCGGTAGGGTATCGGCGTTGTTAGATTTCTTTTTAGATTATTTTTAAGGTTCACCTCATTTCAGGAGACCATTTTTGATCATTTAATTCATCTATTTTGGAACTTGAAAGAAAGGGTTAAGTTTTGGTGACGGTGGTTCGTGTTTATCCTTATTTATTTTATGTGACAATTATCACTTGATTATTTGATTGAAATGAATAAATACATAATGTTCACCGATGTTTATCTCAAACCCTCAGAACTGAAGACCTCCTTTGATTGCTAAAAGAACCTAATTTTTCACAAATATCATAAACATATCATAAATACTGGCACCATTTCTTTTCAAAATGAAAAAAATAAGGACGCACGTTATAAGTTTCGAATCTTATTAGAGGCGTTATTGATTTCACTGACGTTCCTTTCAGAATCTGGAGGGAGGGAGGACATAGGTAGCACATGGGTGATCTGTTCAACGGGTGGCCTTTGAACATCCGTTCTGGGGCTGAGGAGGACTGCCTGTCGCTCGAAGGGAGACGCTCGCTCGGCTTCTGCGAGCGAATGAGACAAGCTGAGGAATTTTAAATATCTATCTATCTATCTCTCTATATATATACAAATTTTTACCTCCCTATATATATATATATATATATATATATATATATATATATATATATATATATATATATATATATATATATATAGGGAGGTAAAAATTTACCTCCCTATATATATATACGTACATACATACATACATACACACACACACACATATATAAACACAACAAAAACACACACATATAAACACGACACACACACATATATATAAACACAACACACACACATACACACACACACACACACACACACTCAAACACAACACACACACATATATATAAACACACACACACACACACATCCTGCCAGTCTTGGCATCAACACTTGCTATGCGGGTTCCTCCCCACACTGCAATATGAGTAAATATACACATATATGTTTACATCTTAGGGTCCTCTGACTTGACATCACAATGCACCAGATATTTTTTTCTTCTACATTTCGAAACAATTCGGAACGACATTACTTATTCACAGTCGTAAATGGCCATGAATGACACGTATAGAGTTAGTGAGGTAAATGGCCTTTGGTAGCCATTTGATAACAAGCAAGCAGCAGGAATCCAGAATAACATTAACGACCCGACCAGCCATTTATGTGGGTGAGACTCAATTCAAATAAATCGCTCAGACTCACGCCTACACACGCACACACGCACACGCACACGCACACGGAACTCACACACGCAAACCTACTCGCACTCATACAATTCCCTCGCTCTTTTATTCTCACTCCTCTTCCACATTCGTATGTATCCTTCCACACGACATACTCGCTCCCGTACGTACCAAGCGGGTGGTGGCGATATCCCTTTGACTTTGTGAGTCTCTGATTGGTGTGGAAGTTGATTAATTAAGGGGTAGGGTTAATACCTGTCAATATGGTATTTTGGCTTATTACGATCGGGGTCAGGCTTACGACCCCCCCCCCCCCAAGTTGCTAATGCAGGTTGCTACTAAACCCTGCATGACCAGACGTTAGGGACCTGCGTACCACATGCACTACAGCCTCCTTGAAGTCCTTTAGAACCACCACCAGGGAAACTAAGGATATTTTTGCGGTCATCTCAACTCCAAACGCATCTGTGTCTCGCGTGACGTCACCCACCGTTACGTGACGTATTCATCCCGTCACCTGCCTACGACACTAATCACTTGCCTAAGCCCCCCCCCCCCCACACGACATCACACTACCCCACCAGCCAAGTCAGCAATCTTCCCGACACTCAGCCTTCACGCCACTCCCAGGGGTCGGTTGTGCAAGAGTGCCGACTTAGGAATACTGGAATGTAGGAGACGCGAACTAAATATGGAGAAATATGGCTAAGGCACTATTTATCATAAACAGCGTATGAAACAAAAACATGATATAAATGAAGACATAATACAGAATACGATACAGAATAGGAAACCTGAGCAAAGCTGTGTAAATAACTGTACATATAAATGCAAATGCTATATCAGAATCAAAGTATAGTGGAAATTTTTTCCAAAACCAAAGTAGATTTGGTTGTGTTGGTCCGTGGCAGTAAAGCGTTCTTTTCTCTGCCTCAAAACCTATGATATGAAAAGAACGCGGCAGTCTACATACTGCCGCCACCCCACTTTAGGTACACTGAAACTGAAAGTCAATCAACATCGAGCTTAAAGCAGAAAGGCAATATCAACAGCATGACAATACCTTCAGTATTCCAATTAAAGTTGAACGAAACATAATTATATTTATTTGTGGCCAAAAAAATTTGTGGGATGAATGATTCCGACATCTATATTCCATACTCCATAGTGGGGTGGCGGCAGTATGTAGACTGCCGCGTTCTTTTCATATCATAGGTTTTGAGGCAGAGAAAAGAACGCTTTACTGCCACGGACCAACACAACCAAATCTACTTTGGTTTTGGAAAAAATATCAGTCTTTTTCAGTGTTCAGAGATCTAATAGGTTTAATTGACCAATTATCTAATTGAGGGAATAATAATGAATGGTCTCATGTGGCACCTACTACACTCAATCAATGTCAACAAGACAGATATCGTTGGATTTACGACGCTATCTTATGTGTGAGCCGAGATACGAGCGTTAATTGGTTTAATTGGCCAATTATTCAATTAATGAAATTGATGAAATGTTTCATCCAATAGCCAACGCAGCGATATGAAAAGCACTAAGAATTAATTTTGAGTTGAAACTGTTTTTTTTCAGACATTAAACGTCAAATACAAGTGGTGTTGTGTGTGCAAAAATCGGCTTACCGCGTGTTACTAATGACGTCACAAATACGTCATCAAAATAAGGATACTACCTCAAAACCAGTTATTAGCAAATTCGAGACTACAACCGACATCATATCGAAAGATGAAGGCCTGGGACATCCCCGTTCTCTCACATTAAGGTTTACCGTTTTAATGTTTTTTCGCGACTTTTTCGCGTCAAAATGGTTTAAAAAGTCGCGAATATCTCAACAATGCATGGAAGCCCGGAACGTTTTGACGGCATTTTCAGAAAGTACATTAAATTTCCTTTCTACGCTAGCATGATCATTTTTTCCTATCTCGAAAGTTTCATATAAAAAAATTGAGTTGAAAAACGTCTATTTTTGGATAGTTTGATTTTGAAATTCGTGATTTTGTGACGTCATTATGACGTCATCACTGCGTCATCAGATGTTTTTTCAGGACAGTTTTTGAAAGTTTGAACTTTCTTCTTTCCAATGCTGTGTTGCTAAATCGCGTATCTTTTATACTTCTCGAGATATATCATCACAAAGAGGACCCACTTTTTGCCTAAAAATATCCTCTACCTGTATGTATATAATCGTACCCATTTTTAACAAGAACACCCTCATTTTCGGCGATTTCAGGTTGTAATAACTCGGCCGTTTTTAATCCAATCGATCTGAAATTTTGACAGTCGCGTCTTTGTGTACTAAAATGCACGGAATACTAAGTTTTAAGTAATTCGGACGTCGGGAAGTTGGGTAAATTTTTACCTGAAATTCGGCGAATCCACAGAAACATATAGTAGGGGGCTGGCAAGCGGAGTTACCGGAACTTGTCCTACGACTCTCGGACTGTACCAAACTCACCTCCGGTGCTCGGGCCTTCGGCCCTCGCACCGGAGGCTCGCATACTGCCACGGGGGGCTTGCCAGCCCCCTGATACCATATGACTAAATAGCACTAGATATTAAGATTCCTAAATCAAAGAATACGAGGCTGACTCAATCAAATACATTAGCAAATACAATAAGGGTGAAATGATTATACACCTTCGAACATAAAGTCGGTAAATATTAGTTCGCTGACTTTCCAAACATCAGAATGACACAAAGTTGAACCACCGAAAAGAAAGGGGATTTATATACACCCCACAAATCAATGGATAAAACATAACACAGCGAAAATAGATAAATAAATGAATAAATACAGGAATAAAGGAATTAATCAATAGGCTTTTAACCCTCCCGAAATGAGTTGTAAGTTGTTCAAATATTTTAGATGAGTTTCCCTTGCATTTACACATCTATCAAAGAAAATAAACTTCATTACGGTCAAGTATAACTATGGAAATTCTGGCCAAATTTTCTGCAAATTAAAATCTCTGTGTCTGAACTGTTCGATGCTTGTGAAATATCACTGTCTAAAAGGATTTTTATTTTCATTATTATTTTCGTGTTTATATATATATATAAATATATATACATATATATTAGATTATGGCTCCGATTCCGTGTTTAGAAGAAGAAGAAGAACGGAAAGAAAAGAAAAGAAAAGAAAAGAAAAAGAAAAAAACAGTTAAATGAGGTTTTCCCTTCTTTGTCACCTCGATTGCCAAATAATCCCACCTGAGGCATATTTTCAGGCTTGCCATAAACACTTCATTCGCAGCTAACATCACTGAACCGCCATGGCATCCCTGAGGAAGAATGTGGGCATAAAAGAACACTTGAAAACTAAGAATGCCTTTTCATCTTGGGTGAGGCATCCTGAAAGTGTCAAGGACATTTGCAGACAGCATGGCGCCACTTGCTAGGGACATGCGGTGTGGTGTGATATGCGGAACTATCCTTTTCCTAATTTCCTAATATCCTTTTTAGCAAGTCATTTATCTGTTATTAAGGTAACTAAACATTTCCTTTCCTATCTTTTTTATTTCTTTCTTTATTTTTATTATTATTATTTTTTGAAGTCAGTAACAGTGAAACTTTATTTTACATGAATATATATTTTTTTGTGTAATCTTGATTATTATCACACACACTCGTATTTCCACACCATGATATTTCCTAACTCTAAGATAAGTGCAAACGTAGCAATGATGCGAACAGAAAGCAGTAATCTCGCAAAAAAAGAAAAAAGAAGAAGAAGAAGAAGAAGAAAAAAAACACGTTTGAAACTCTTAGCTTGCTCAAACATTTTTTTTTCGTAAATACCAAACATCCACGTAATAGTTTGTCAAGATATTGTTTAAACTTTTAGTGTTGACAAAAGCTCTAGGTCTAGGATCTTACTTACCAAACACCGTGATGTTATTTTTGTGTCATAATTACATTGAACTGATGTGATTCTAACAAGAGTTATAATAAAGCCTCGTAATAATACTATTGCATATTGATGGTAATGAGGATTGCAATAATTGTAGTAATTGCAATAGTTGTGATGATGATACAGATTATGATGATAATGATAACAATTATATGAATGATGGTGACGATAACAATAACAATCATGATGGTAATGACAGTGATAATAATAATACTTATGATAGTGATAATGATAATGATAATGACAGTAAAGATTATAACGATGATAAGAATTATAATAGCAATAATAATAATTTTTAAGATAATTATAATAGAAATTATAATGATAAAAAAAATCGTCAATAAAGATTTGAAAAACATAGTGTCCAATTGGGCATAATCATTTCACTTCAATTAATTTCACTGGCGCATTAATATACCCGAATACAGCATATATATGAGTATATGATTTTATCATATTGTTTTCCTTGTCTATGTCAGTTTACTCTTGTTAGGTCGTACAAGGTACTTCGAAGAATAGTGATGTATTATTTGCCTTGCCCCCCTCTCTTTATCTGTCTCGCACACACACTCATTTCCTCACTATCTCTTTCTCTTTCTCTCTCTCTCTCTCTCTCTCTCTCTCTCTCTCTCTCTCTCTCTCTCTTTCCCTTTTTTTTTTCTCTCTCTCTCTCTCTTTCTCCACCACCCCTCTCTCTCACACACATCCGCAAACACGCACACAATTACTTTCTTGGCAGCTTCCGCTCACACTCACATTCATACTGACAATTGCTCTCACTCCCACTCTCACTCGTGCACTTCTCCATTAATATTCTTATCAGAACAGATATTATAGATAAAGATTGAAACCCATGGGAATAATCTAGGTATGTTTTTTTGTATGTGTGTTTTTTTCGTTTTGAATTTTGTTATGTAGCAAGCATATATTTCCAAGAACTACCATCAGCTGGTAAAATGGATGACTAATAATTGCACTGGTGAGCTTGATAGGCTCGATGAATTTCAGATCTCTTCTCCTTCATTAAAAAGTCTTTCCTAACCTATTGGTCGCGAGGGTTTTTGTGTGGGTTGCCATAGGGCCTTTAAAGAAATGAATAACTGAAGTAATTCACAGCTGGACACATTTTGATTTTGAGTAAGGCTTATGATTTACTTCCGTAGGACTGCGTAGAGATTCTCCTGGACACTTACAAACAAAAGAAGCGCGGTAATGAAGCACGCGTACTCAAGCCACGAAGCCCGTGGTAGGGGTAGCTTCTTTTCTTTCCCCTTTATAATTCATTGAAATTCATTGTGTTTGTAATAGAAGCCTATATGAATAGATTAACGTAACCCGTAAACATCTGTAATTATAATTGTGACATGGAAGGGGTTCGATTTATTACTAAAGGTTAACACATTTAGGGTCGCAACTCCCCCCCCAAAAAAAAAAAAAAAAAAAAAAAATTGTGAAACACTGCCTTAAACCGTTAACAGGTGGTGGCAAATAAACTATGGCATCAGTGGTCATTCCTCCGGGTGGCATGTATGCCATGCCATGATTTAAACGGCTTTGGCGACGGATGGCAAGATGACCAGCCCATGCGAGCGAACAGACTGTGTTCTCTTTGTTCGAAGTGTATAAATCATTAGCGAATAATAATAACGATAGTTATAAACATACGAAGTCGCTTTGGGTTCTCCAGCCAGCATACCCGACCTGGGGGTCCGTACAGGGAGTAGTTCTGTTCCCACAAAATGACACCAGAGCGCCGTCCCCAGGGCTGCTCATCACACAAGTGGAAGAGAACAGACCATTAGAGTCTGCTACGACAGAATACGTTGTCTGAGAAATGCCTCTCTTTTTGTTTTCCAGCTCAATTATGAGTCATCTTTTCGTGTTTTCCAGCTTCAATTATGGGTCATCTTCCTCTCTTGTATATAATTTAAATAAAAAAAGAAAGTTTTTGACAAAATTAAAGATTACGAAACTTCGGATAAAGCTTATCTTTGTCATCCCATGAAACCGCAGTACCTCCTTTGCACAGTGTATACTCCCCATGACAAGTCTACACGACAAATATTAGTCATAATAAGACAAAATAAAAATAATGCATTGCACAAAAGGGTCTCCAGAGCTCTAAAGAGAACGTTTATAATACTAATACTTGAGTACTTGAAAACAACACCTCTAAAAAGGGTCTGTGAATATTCCCTTGAAATATGACCATCGTACCATCATCATGAATTCACGGGTTAATGATTAGCTTATGTTAATGTATTCTTGAAGATCATATTCTGTGTATTTTGTCTATGATTTCCAAACTTGGGGGGGTGGGGGGGAGGGTGAGGAGGATACAAGGAGGGCGTGGAGTCATAAATCATTTGCCAGTTTTTAAACCTTTTTTTCGTTCCCTTTGTATGAAATGTTTATTTACTTTGTGAAAATGCCTCGTGTCTGTATTATTTGTTTCATTTGTTATCATACAAACAATGCTGAGATATAAATACAAGGAAAAAAATCATATAGATAGAAAAAAGGGTGTGTGGGCGTGTGGGGTCTGCCGGAAGAAGGCGTCATGGCAGATAGTTTGTGACTTTTGACTTTGACGAGTTTATTGAAACAAGTGATTACGTACATCTCAAAAGGATGAGGTAACATAGGTTATCCTCACCCCAATCTTAGTACCTCTTTGGGCTCACATATCTTTTACAAAACCTTACAGCTATGTCAACATGTTGAAATATATTCAGAACCAAAGGGCGGATCAGTCACAAGCATAAAGAGCTAAATGTTTACATATCATATGTTAATAAAGCATAGTATATTTCTGGAGAGCTACTAGTCTATGGGGTTTAGGAGAGGGGGGGGGGGGGGCATATATCACAAACTCTTCACGAGTCGATTAAATGGCTTAACATTTTGTAATGTAAGTATGCTTTATCATTTTGATATAGTACTAAAATATTTGCTCTCTCTCTCTCTCTCTCTCTCTCTCTCTCTCTCTCTCTCTCTCTCTCTCTCTCTCTCTCTCCATATTATTAGGTCTATAAGAGCAACGGATTGGGGGGGGGGGGGATTTTGGGTAAAAATCAATCTTGTCGATCGCATGAAGGTAATTAAGGAAAAATAGATCACGCCAGTCAAAAAAAAATCTGGCCACGCTTGTTCTAGAACACATTATGATTCATATACGTCGTGCAATTCTCTTGTGGTTATCATTGCATTATCTAATACAGATGAATATTGCATTTATGTAATAGTTAAAGCATCTTTGTCTACTGGTAGATTCCCCCCAAGCGTTGCCAATCTTCGAGCCGCCAGATTCAACTCTCTCATCCGAAACGCATGACCCTTATGTGCTTGGGATGCAAGAGTCGAAATTGGGCGGTTCACGCATTGACAACGTTGTGTGGAGTAAAGGACAGGACTGTGTCTATAATCAATGTATATAATAATCGATAGTAAAAGTACATAAATAAATATATGTATGTAATAACCCAAAAGACATGCCGGTTGCAATATATACAATGTATTTATCTATTACCTACACAGCGTTATGTGTGTGTAGCTTACACACTTTATGTGCTTACTGTAACCAGCTTGCTGGCAACAATTGTAACCCGCTCGATGCCATGGTTGTGATCCGTGGGATTAACAGACAGACGTTCACGTGTCATGGTCTTTATTGTGCACTCTCGTTAATACACTAGGCTCCGACCGAAGGCCGGAGGTCAGAGCTGTTCGCTCTAGTATGTCTGTCTGTCTGACCTGGTCTGTCTCTCTCTCTCTGTCTGATCTGCCCCGGGTTCTTTCTGTGTCCTTCTTAAGTACAAATCCTGAGTCACTTTCTATGCCTAAGGCCTTCCGTTAGCAAAGACAGCTACTAGAGCAATTGTAGTTTCGAGTCGGAAACGACCACAGGAAACAGGACACGCCAGGTCAAAACAGACTGCCAACGATATACATTGAATTAGGTAAAAATATCAAATCGATGTCTTAGGTCACGTACTCCTCAAATCACTGATTTAGTTAAATATTAGTGTTGCAGCACTGGCGTTTATATGTATTGACTTCGCCACAGCATGTTACATCAAATATAAGAGTGAAAGTAAATTCTCACTAGATTTAGTCTAAAGGAAAGTAGGAGTCACATTTTTAGCTTCATCGCCCACTTGATATAGATTGTGTTGATATGAATGTTGTAGATGAATATTTATGAAGCAGTTGTATACAGTTTTCCATAATCCTTAGCACTGAGTGGCAAGATAGTATCAAACAATCTCTATCTCTTCTCTGTCTCTGTCTCTTTGTCTCTGTCTCTGTCTCTCTGTCTCTGTCTCTGTCTCTGTCTCTGTCTCTGTCTCTGTCTCTGTCTCTGTCTCTGTCTCTGTCTCTGTCTCTGTCTCTGTCTCTGTCTCTGTCTCTCATTCTCTGTCTCTGTCTCTCATTCTCTGTCTCTGTCTCTCATTCTCTGTCTCTGTCTCTCATTCTCTGTCTGTCTGTCTCTGTCTCTGTCTCTCATTCTCTGTCTCTGTCTCTCATTCTCTGTCTCTGTCTCTCATTCTCTGTCTCTGTCTCTCATTCTCTGTCTCTGTCTCTCATTCTCTGTCTCTATCTCTCATTTTCTGTCTCTGTCTCTCTCTCTGTCTCTGTCTCTGTCTCTGTCTCTGTCTCTGTCTCTGTCTCTGTCTCTGTCTCTCTGTCTCTGTCTCTCATTATCTGTCTCTGTCTTTCATTCTCTGTCTCTGTCTCTCATTCTCTGTCTCTCTCTCTCTCATTTTCTGTCTCTCTCTCTCTCTCTTTGTCTCATTCTCTCTCTCTCTCTCTCTCTTCTTTCTCTCTCTCTCTCTCTCTCTCTCTCCCCCTCTCCCCCCCCCTCTCTCTCTCTCATTCTCTCTCTCTCTCTTATTCTCTCTCTCTCTCTCTCTCTCTCTCTCTCTCTCTCTCTCTCTCTCTCTCTCTCTCTCTCTCTCTCTCTCTCTCTCTCTCTCTCTTTCTTTCTTTCTTTCTTTCTTTCTTTCTTTCTTTCTCTCTCTCTCTCATTCTCTCTCTCTCTCTGTCTGTATATATATATATATATATATATATATATATATATATATATATATATATATGTATATATGTATGCATACTATATCTGTCTATAAACAGGAAAAAAACGCAAACGAATTTTGAATGTCTCTGTCTCTGTCTCTCATTCTCTGTCTCTCTCTCTCTCTCTTTGTCTCTCTCTCTCTCTCTCTCTCTCTCTCTCATTCTCTCTCTCTCTCTCATTCTCTCTCTCTCTCGCTCATTCTCTCTCTCTCATTCTCTCTCTCTCTCTCTCTACTTGTTGCATGAAGGAAAAAAAAAGAATATTGTCTCTTGATTCATTGTACTCGAAAGTTACTGACACTTGATAATAATATAGATTGTGTTGATATGAATGTTGTAGATGAATATTTATGAAGCAGTTGTATACAGTTTTCCATAATCCTTAGCACTGGGTGGCAAGATAGTATCAAACAATCTCTATCTCTTCTCTGTCTCTGTCTCTCTGTCTCTGTCTCTGTCTCTGTCTCTCTGTCTCTGTCTCTGTCTCTGTCTCTGTCTCTGTCTCTGTCTCTGTCTCTGTCTCTGTCTCTGTCTCTGTCTCTGTCTCTGTCTCTGTCTCTGTCTCTGTCTCTGTCTCTGTCTCTGTCTCTGTCTCTGTCTCTGTCTCTGTCTCTGTCTCTGTCTCTGTCTCTGTCTCTGTCTCTGTCTCTGTCTCTGTCTCTGTCTCTGTCTCTGTCTCTGTCTCTGTCTCTGTCTCTGTCTCTGTCTCTGTCTCTGTCTCTGTCTCTGTCTCTGTCTCTGTCTCTGTCTCTGTCTCTGTCTCTGTCTCTGTCTCTGTCTCTGTCTCTGTCTCTGTCTCTGTCTCTGTCTCTGTCTCTGTCTCTGTCTCTGTCTCTGTCTCTGTCTCTGTCTCTGTCTCTGTCTCTGTCTCTGTCTCTGTCTCTGTCTCTGTCTCTGTCTCTGTCTCTGTCTCTGTCTCTGTCTCTGTCTCTGTCTCTGTCTCTGTCTCTGTCTCTGTCTCTGTCTCTGTCTCTGTCTCTGTCTCTGTCTCTGTCTCTGTCTCTGTCTCTGTCTCTGTCTCTGTCTCTGTCTCTGTCTCTGTCTCTGTCTCTGTCTCTGTCTCTGTCTCTGTCTCTGTCTCTGTCTCTGTCTCTGTCTCTGTCTCTGTCTCTGTCTCTGTCTCTGTCTCTGTCTCTGTCTCTGTCTCTGTCTCTGTCTCTGTCTCTGTCTCTGTCTCTGTCTCTGTCTCTGTCTCTGTCTCTGTCTCTGTCTCTGTCTCTGTCTCTGTCTCTGTCTCTGTCTCTGTCTCTGTCTCTGTCTCTGTCTCTGTCTCTGTCTCTGTCTTTCTCTCTCTCTCTCTCTCTCTCTCTCTCTCTCTCTGTCTGTATATATATATATATATATATATATATATATATATATATATATATATATATATATATATATATATATATATATATATATATATATCTCTCTCTCTCTCTCTCTCTCTCTCTCTCTCTGTCTGTATATATATATATGCATACTATATCTGTCTATAAACAGGAAAAAACGCAAAGGAATTTTGAATTTTCCTGCATAAGTCCGTTCATTGTGATTTCTATAATAAAAAGATGTTAACATATCTCAACGAGACGAAATAATACTGATCATAAAAAACGTAGTGAAAATAAAAAATATATATAGAAATGAAATGAAATCTGACATTCTATTTACTGTTGTTACCCCTAAAATAAATCTGTACGGTTTTTTTTTCTCTCTTTGTCGTCCAACATTTTTCTTTAGCGAAGCTTTATTTCATCGTCTATAAGATTTTAGATCTGAATTTCCCACGAATGTTATTCTACATTAAATCAAGTCATTCTAAATAGCAAAGAAATACGTAACATAAATACGTAAACACATAAATAATAAACAATATAACGCTTAGGAAAACACAGAAAATGGAACGGATTTGCCGCGGTACCTAAAGTAAACGCGTTTTCCTGTTTTTTTTCGGATGATGTTACAACAATCTCGCTAATCTTAATTAAATTTCAAGGTGATTCTGGCCGATAATGATCCTAATATCCTTATCTTAGTAGCAACGCTAGCAATGATAATAGTAATAAAGATCTAAAAGCTACTCTGATAATCTACTTAGCAACATATCTGTTTCTGAGTAACATGCGCTCCTACTAGTCACGGTTTGAGTGCATGTACATCTGGACATTTGGCCATATACTGCGTTTTCTTCATCTTTTGAAGTATTTGATGTAGAAGATATTTGTCAGGTGTGAATCATGGCTTGTTTTTTGTTTTGTGTACCCGAAGGAAAAGCCCATTTAAACCTATTATCAGAGAGCCTCAGGAATAGGAAGGGAAAGGAGTTAGAAGACAGATATAAGTTCTTTATTTTCAAAAGTAGAGACGTTGTACAACGCAGAGAAGCTATAGAAGAGACGAGCGCCTTATGTTGTGTGGTTAAGAGTGTCTTACAATATGGCTGTTTATTTATTTATTGATTTTTTCTTTTATCGTATCTTTATATTCTTATATTATCGTTTTTCATTTTTTGTATTTTTACCCTTTTATATCGTTATCAAAATTACCCTATCTTTCTTTCTGTTTTACTATTAATATCTCTAAATCTTTTGATGCCATTCATATCATTTATTTATATTTCAGAATATGTATTCAGGATTCAGTGGAAAACTCTTCTACAAATGTTCTATTTTCTTTATATTCCCACATCAACCGTTGGTGTCATTCTTCATTTAGCAGTATCTTCATATGATTTTTTACTTCTAGCATTTCTTACTTTCTTAGTTGCTGTCATGTCCGTATTTTATTTTTATTTATTTATCATTTATTTATTTTTTAGATTCTTTGTGTCCCTAATAACTTTCAATTAGAATAAAGAAAAAATAAACCATTTAAATCTTCTGTTCTTTTTATTCTATTTTCTCTTTTTTTCACTTTTTGTCGTTTCTCTCATGAATATCCTTTCCGAATATATATATATCTTGCTTTCTATCCTTGTGAATTCTGTACTAGAACCCTGTCAGTTAATATTACCAGGTATTCATGAGGTATTCATTCCGTTTTTGGTTTGGCATTTTTTTTCGTTTTTTGGTTTTGCTTTCTATCCTTGTGAATTCTGTACTAGAACCCTGTCAGTTATTATTCCAGGTATTCATGAGGTATTCCTTCCGTTTTTGGTTTGGCTCTGATTAATTTTCCGTGTATGTTGTTGGATCATTAGTAAAACCGTATCTCACCTAGCCCAAAACACATGACTGTACAAAAAAGAATACTTTTTTATTTTTTATATATTTCTTCACTATGTGTGAAGATCAAAATGTTGATATCAGGATAACCTTATGAATTGGGTCTTGGAGAAACCTTAGAGAAGTTAAGGTGTGAAAGCCTGTGAAGTTAACACTTTTGTGGCTAAGTATGTTAGGTTTCTGCTTATTTTGTTTATGTCCTTATTTTTCATTACCGTAACAATATTTTTTTTAGCCTTTTTCGTTTTATCTTTTTTTTGTTTTTTTGTTTCGGATCGATTTCATTATGATCATTAATGTTGTCATAATCTCTTGCTCTTCAAGTTTCATTTTGTAAATGTAATCTTAAACATCTTAGATAACTAGACAGCTTGTTATTTGTGATGGTCATTATACATATATATATATATATATATATATATATATATATATATATATATATATATATATATCTGTGTATGTGAGTGTGTGTGTGTGTATCAGTTTTACACACACACACACACACAACTCACCATCAGTATTAGTAAAAAGAAATGCATTCTCAATTTCCATAGCTTCATTTTTGTATTGTTATTACTTAGTACTGTATTACTCTTTTACTTTGTCTAGTTCATATTATCTTTACTGCTTATCTATCTATGTTTTCTTATCACTATTTTTTGGTCTATATTCTGTATATTCATTCCATTTAGTTTCTATTCCTTTCATTTAATCGTCTTTTGGTACAGGTCATCACACATGAATATAAAATCACACAACACATACCATAGGGAAATAATTGAAACAAGGTATTTTTATATTACATGTACTTTTACTTTCATCTGACATACATAACTGTGCAAACATACAGAATGCACAGTCGGGTACTCTAGTGTAACTATACTTCATACTTCCTATGAAAATAATAACATATGATGATCATGACACGTTTACAGCTATATATGAAACTCTTGTTCAGTGTAACATATGAACTTCAAAGCAACGTACATCCGGGGACGCTAATAACGCTCCCAAACCCTGGTACACGTGACCGGGAAGGGGGTGGGGGGGGGGGGCGTTTCTTACGTCCTCGACTGTACACTCGCGTTGGAATAAAGGCCGTAGGAAAGAGGGGGATTTGTAAAACAATGCATGGATATGTATATATATTATTTATAAAAAAATAGAATAGCCATAATCGTGTCAAGAATGAGTACATGCGGAAGACTTTCATTTTTTTATTATTATTATTATTTTTTATTTTTATTTTACAATATGTACGTGTCTACCGGATGCAGTCACTCTTTCGTTAAACAAAAAAACAAAAAAACAAACTCGGCGATGAGAAATAGAAACAATGAAAATGGTTTGAAAGTAATGAATGAAAATGAAAAATACAATCATGATGTATATGATTGAAAAGTGTAATATGTACAAATAATAAGTGAACAGTTGTTGCTTGTCGATGCAGCATATCATCTCAAATAATAGTGCCGATATATTCAGGAAAAAAATATATAATAATTTTCAAAAATTCACAGCTGAATCTTCACACATTTCGGTACAGTCCCCTCTCTTACTAATAATATAACATGACAGTCCAAATTAACAGCATCAAAATGTTCACCCTGGATAACAAAATTTCAAAATTTCAAAATTTCATAATTTCATAATTTTGACTGACGTTATGCTCCTTTTTTTGTGTATCACTGAACAATGCTTATTCCTACTGAATAACCTCTCGTTTTTTTTTTACAACAAACAGTGAACCATCAGAGAAAATTACATCTCAACAAAGCCTACAAAAGTGGGCCATACATTTGGAATAAATTCACATACGAATTTCAACAACAAAATACATTCAACTGACTACAAATTCTTCGTTTCGTCATCATTAAGTGATATGTAAATCTAATCAATTGGCCTCTTGCAACTTGCAACACTATTCTCCCGAATATATATATAAAAAAAAGGTCTTGAATGTAGTTGCATGCAATGATGTTGATTAAATGATATGATAATGTGTATTATCTTAATTGGAATCCAGAGAAATAAATACACTTGAATAGTAATCTTATATTACTAAAACATGAGTATAATTTGATGTTGATGCCTTTGTAGAATTCAATATAGACAAGCGGCTCATTTATGAGTATGAGTTCAGCTTTTATAAATTACAAAGTACATCATCTCCTGAAATACGTTTGTCATGTTGAGGCTTATTTAACAAAGGAAAAAATAAACTAAACATAAAAGTTAATCTCGTGGCAAAGGAAGTCATCAAAGCAAATAATGAAAAAAATTAAAATGGTATCATATAACGAACTATTTTGTTATCTACTTGTTGCATGAAGGAAAAAAAAAGAATATTGTCTCTTGATTCATTGTACTCGAAAGTTACTGACGCTTGATAATAAAAAAAGAACAGCAAATTGACATAAAAGCCATTATCAAGAGAAGGTTCGTCTTATAGCTGTAAATTAACACGTGACTAGATGAAAACAGGAATGAAATTCAAATCTACAAGACACTGTAAACAGTCACTGAGCATGGCGTAAACTGCTCTCATACGGTAAGGCAGAATCCGCGTTCATTCATCTCGACTCCTCAATGAAGCCAAAACGCGAATTGACGAAAACGTAATACCATGAACCAGCGCCCACCTGACCAGGAGATTCGCGTGCTGCCATCTAGCGGTGGGACGTGGAAAAATAAATAGGTGTTGTTTCTTTTAATTCATCAGCTTGCCGCTAGATGGCTCTTTGCGAGGATGAACGCTAGCGCTGCTTATTTGTTTTCTATGTTTTCTCTCTCACAGATATTTTCTCTGTTTCTCTTTGGGGGAAACGTTGGGAAGGAGGGAGATTATGATGGAGGTTACTCCTTTTTTCCGTCTTATATACATATTTATATACATGCTTAAATATATATATATATAAACATGTTCTTTCAGAAAATAAAATAAAGAGGGGGAAACTCAGGACTGTCTATTCAGGTGATCGTGTGATGCAATACTGCTTGAATGTCAAAGTAAAAAAATAATTTCTACAGTGTTGTGCTATGGATAAGTTAGGAGGTAAATAAGCACGACTCGAAGGATAAACCGGGAAGGAGAAAGCGAATGAAAGACAGACGAAAGATTGGAAGGCAGAAGAACCCACATTAATTTCGTGTTTTTTTTTTTTCGAAGCGTTTTCCTCCTGCACTCGAGCAAATATTACACGGAAACAATATATACATCAATGTTGATATGGCTTCCCTTCGCTCAGACATAAACACGAGATGTTCCAATATATACAATCGTTCATATGACTCATCATAAGAGAAGGAAAATTGCTTGAAAATAGCTGATAATGTATACAATTGCCTTTCCAATTTTAGTCTATATTTAAAAGACGAGGAAAAGGAGTTAGCAGTTGCAAAAGACTCATTATTAAAGTTGTCTGAAACTCTGAGTGATTTGCACTGCCCGCAATAGTGAAGGCTAAGGGAAACCGCATTTGATTGACGTTAACTTCTAGAATTCGATAGATGAATATTTCCCTCCTTATTCATTTTTGAAACCCCATCACAATTCCCAAATATAACATTTAACATATTTTTTTTTCACAAAAAATACTCTCCTATTAGCAAAGTTTATATCACACAATGAAGGAAGGCAAAGCCAGCCACAGTTTCTATTCTTCTTTCACTTATACATAAAAAAAGAATAACGCAAAGTGACTCCCCGCTTTCAAAGAGTATCGAATCATCCTGTAAGACTCTGCATCCCTTTAAAGGCGACTGAATCCCAAGGCGTTTATTGCTGTGCTGGAAAACCCTCTTGGACCTTTCTCTTGGGATGTGAAGACTAAAAAAAATTGAAAAAAAAGACAGCGATGTGGTGTCCTCCATTTCAACAGCCAAATATAAACTTCCACAAGTCTACGGCACATGATAATTAAGACGTCACAACACCTACGCTCTAGAAAATAAAACGGAGAAAATCTGATCGAAGCTACGTGGAGCAAAGAGGATTCGGCTCTTCCGCCTCCACACGAAGACGTATCAGTTCTTCGGCGATTCGGAAGATCCTCTTCAGTTCTAAATGACCTTTGAATGCCCGACCTTTGAGCCCAAGACAAAGCCGGCTCATGTCTCAAATGAATGACGAAGAAAAAAAACAACAGACAGACAGGAAGATCGCAAGTGCCACAAAAAAAAAAAGAACTCGCGACCCATCCCACTGACGTCACAACTATGTACACACTTATCTTTTTTCTTCTTTTCTCCTCTCATCTCTCTCCTTAAAGTGTCACACTGAATGTCTCACTTCTCTTTAGCTCCGGAGGGAACGGCGGAAATGATTCAAGCGCCTCACACGCTGTTACCGCCATAAGCCGACTGCTTGAAGATGGCTGTGATCTCGTCGATGGTGCGGCCCTTCGTCTCTGGAACCTTCTTCCACGTGAACAGGATGAACAAGGAGAGGAGGACGACGAAGATAAGGAACACGTACGGGCCGATAATCTGGAAAAGAAAACGGGGGGTTATGAATCACCGCGAAACATCAATCAACTGTCTTCCGAAGACGAGTACTACAAAAAGGGTTTCTTCTTGAATAAATAAATATGGTTTTAAATAAAGCTCGAATTTCTTCTCATAAAACTCTAATTCCTTCTCATAAAACTCTAATTCCTTCTCATAAAACTCTAATTTCTTCTCATAAAACTCTAATTTCTTCTCATGAAACTCATTTCTTCTCATAAAACTCTAATTTCTTCTCATGAAACTCTTATTTCTTCTCATAAAACTCATTATCCAATAACTTATTATCCTATCTGCTTCACATCATCGCCGCTCTCGCAACAGGAAGTTCACAAAGCGATCCCCGCAACTCACCTCCTGGATAGGGAGGAACCCGAGGCCGACGATGAAGGCAGCCGTCCAGTTGACGGCCACGGCGATGGAGGAGGCGACGGGGCGGGCGTTCTGGGCGAAGAGCTCGGTGACGAGGAACCAGGGGATGGATCCGGGTCCGACGGCGAACATGACGACGAAGAAGATGACGAGGAAGATGGACAGGAAGCTGATCCAGGAGGCGTAGTCCTTGAGCATGAGGCAGATGAACAAGAGCAGCACGTCGACCAACATGCCGAAGAGACCAGCGAGCATGAGCGTCTTTCGGCCGAACTTCTCTACCATGACGAGGGAGCAGATGGTCATGAGCACGTTCATGGTTCCCATGGCGATGGTTGCGTTCAGGGAGGCTTCGTCGCTCAGGCCAGCTGCCAAGTAGATTTTGGTGGAGAAGAAGATGACCTGGAAGAGGGCATTCATGTTAGAAGAGAGGCATTCGCATATGCTGACGATTCTGCAAGTCTTTGGGGGGAATTATGCTCTTAATGAACTGCATAGTTTTGTTGCTAGTATTCAAAAAGGTATATATCGCGATGACAAAGATATTCTTGTAAATTACCATCCATCTCATCAGTACAACCATACACATCATCACAACCTTCTCAACTACATCATCACAATCTTCTCAAATCCGTGAACCATTAGGGATCTCACCGATGCACACACACACACACACACACACACACAAACACACTCAAATACTCACAGCGTTAATGCCGGAGAGCTGCTGGGCGAGCATCATCATCATCGAGATGACCAGAGGGATGCGGAGGGTCGGGTTGGTGGTGATCTCGCGGAGGGACACGTGAGGAACCAGTTTCGCGGCTTCGGCTTCGTTCCTCATTTCGCCCATCTCTTCTTGCACGTTGCTTGTGTCACGGAGCCAAGTGAGCGCTGCAGAAAGGAGAAGAAAAAGGTGAAAAAAGAGGTGGATGGGATTGCGCCAGTGGTCATGGTCTTTGAGGAACCTTTAGTACGTGGTGAAGGTGTTTGCAGGTTTATTTTATTACTGATTCATGTAAGGATTTTTTTTTTACATATACAATCAAAATCACGAATAATCCATTCCGCGATTTTTTAAAATCACAATATAAAATAATGAAACGGAATGATAAGAAAGAAAAAAAAATCAACAAACCATGAAATCCCTACACGAAACAGAGTCGAAAACATAAAAGATAGAAAAGCCCACACCCAACCCACCTCGCTGGGCAGAAATGGCTTCCTCCTTGTTAATGAGAAGGTACTTGGGGGATTCAGGGCAGATTGGCAGAGTCACCAGCTGGAAGACGGCAGGCAGAGCAGTCAAGGCGAGAAGGATGGGCCACAAGTCTACGGTTCCGAGGATGGATTCAAGACCCATGATCTGCGAGAACTGCGAGGGACGAAGAAGAGGAACGCGGTTATTTCGAACACTTTCTTGTGTTGTTGTAGCAACAGTGATTAATATTCTCTCACACGTTTACTTTATCTATATCTGCTTGCAACATACACGAAAAAAAATGTAAGCAAGCTCCCCTATTTTTGGAAAACAAACTCCCT
>BOPN01005817.1:55000-60000 GCA_017312705.2 Penaeus japonicus | reverse complement strand
TTCCTCTGACAAATGGACTGGTTTTTTTATCACCATTATTACATTCCATACCCGTTCCTCTTTATTGTCATTATTGCTTTGTTCTTCTTCTTTTCTCGTTTTTCATCCTTTTATTTCTCCCTTTATCATCACTGTTTTTCTCTCGTCTCTTTCTAGTTTTCAGTTTTCTATACGTTTCTCTTCTCTTTCATTCTTTCTTTTTCACCACTTCTCTCTCATTATTCTTCCATTCATCTTTCTACGTCACTCTTTCGTAAAATTTTTCTGCGCACCTTAGTCGACAGCTGGCAAGGGGTGGCGATAGTGTGGTAGACTTTTTTTTTATCCAATTTATTTTATTTTTGTTTAGTTCATTCCTTTGTTACTCTCTCTCTTTCTCTCTCTCTCACTCTCTCTCTCTCTCTCTTTCTCTCTCTCTCACTCTCTCTCTTTCTCTCTCTCTCTCTCTCACTCTGTCCTTCTAGCTATTGTTTAGTCTATTTCATATAGATATTTAACTAACTTTTATATTTTCTTTTTCCTCTTTTCTCTCCCTCTATTCCTTTTTATTTCCCTCCCTTCCTCTCTCTATTTCTTTCTATTTCTACCTCTCTCACTCTCCCTCCCTCCCTACCTCCCTCCCTACCTCCCTCTCCCTCTCCCTCTCTCCCTCTCTCTCCCTCCCTCCCTCCCTCCCTCTCCCTGTCTCTCTCCCTCCCCCCCCTCTCTCTCTCTCTCTCTCTCTCTCTCTCTCTACCAACCACCTCCCCACGTGACTAATTAACAAAGGAAGTTGACCTGATTGCCTCAATCGAATCGAATTACAATTAATCGTAATACAAGCCAGTATTACGAGGCTCCTGAAATTCAGCAACATCAGCACGTTATTGTTGTTATTGAAGCTCGTCCTTGTCGGTATGTGGATAACACAGGTGTGCCGTGATCAACAGGTGAGGAGGGGGCAGGGGGGAGAGGGATGAGGGGCGGGGGAGAAGGAGGGGCAGGGTCGTTAACAGGTGTACAGGTGTTCACAGGTGTGCTGTGTGGGAGGGAGAGAGATGAGGGTTTCGGTGGGTGTGGAGGGGTAGGTGGTGGGTGTGGAGGGGTAGGTGGTGGGGGTGGAGGGGTAGGAGGGGGGAGAGGGGACCTGGCACTGACCTGCGTTTTTTTTTTCCAAAATGAACGGGGAATTTTAAAAATTTCATTCTGTGTCTTCCTTCCTGATAGAATTAATTAATTCAACTAAAAAAATCCTTTACTATTTATTATTGGAGAAATATCATAGAATGAAACGCACTGAATTTCTGACACTAAAAGAGAAGAGAGATAGATAACACGACAAAATAAGAGAGGGAGACAGAGAGAGAGAGAGAGAGAGAGAGAGAGAGAGAGAGAGAGAGAGAGAGAGAGAGAGAGAGAGAGAGAGAGAGAGAGAGAGAGAGAGAGAGAGAGAGAGAGAGAGAGGCAGACAGACAGAGAGATAGAGAGGGATATATATATATATATATATATATATATATATATATATATATATATATAATATAACATAATATATATATATATATTTATATATAGATAGATAGATAGATAGATAGATAGATAGATTGATAGATAGATATATAGGGAGAAATAGAGAGAGAGAGATAAATACTTTTATGCCCAAGATACCGATAAGAAATCTTAGCACCTCTGTAAGCATGTAGTGAAATTACAATCGAGGGAGCCGTTTTCTCCTTATCAAGACCCATTGACGTGTGAGAGAGATTATCAGCGGAAATGCGAGACATTTCTCTCTAGGCAGTGGATGGGATTGTGTGGAATCCTATCAATTATGAAGAGAGAGCGAGAGAAGGAGAGAAAGAGAGGGAACGAGAGAGAGAGAGAGAGAGAGAGAGAGAGAGAGAGAGAGAGAGAGAGAGAGAGAGAGAGAGAGAGAGAGAGAGAGAGAGAGAGAATATAATATATATATATATATATATATATATATATATATTCATTTATCTATCTATCTATCTATCTATCTATCTATCTATCTATCTATCTATCTATCTCTCTCTATATATATATATATATAAAATTTATCTATCTATATATCTATCTATATATATTTATATATATATATATTCATATATATAAATAAATAAATATATATATATATATATATATATATATATATATATATATATATATATATATATATAGAGAGAGAGAGAGAGAGAGAGAGAGAGAGAGAGAGAGAGAGAAAGAGAAAGAGAAAGAGAAAGAGAGAATGAAAGAAAGAGAAAGAAAGAGCAAGAGCGAGGCAGGCAGGCAGGTGCTGACGTAACATTCTTCACTCTCCCGCCACACCGCAAGTTACCAGAGTCGTCTGGGATGGAAACCGCAGCACAAAATAATTCTGATTTTCCTCTTCTTTAAAGAAGAAAAAACACGTGTCTTCTCATGCATGTAATTGCAAATTGATTAAACTTTCTTGTTTCCAGATTTCTTTAGCGATGGGCACTTTGCATAATAAGATTCACTTCAGATGAATTTCAGGATTGCAATTCTAACCGACGAAGATGCAATATCATCAAATCAGAATAAACAGAAGGATAAATGATAAAAAAAGGCTATCTTACCCCTATTGAAATGATGACCATCTTGCTAGGCTTCTAGTCTCAACGAATCGAAGAAAACCGCGTTGGTATAGCACTGTCTTCCTCTGTATAGTTCACTTCCAGACCAAAACTTCGAACTGTCTGTCTTCGGTCTGTCTATCGAAACCAAATCCTGATGACACTTCAAGAGTCCTCAATGAATTGGTTCTGACAGGATCGGTGTCTAGTAAGAACTAAAGTGCAAGCCGCTTGCCCGGCGTATAAATAGCGGTCTTCATTGGGGGAGGACCTTTCTGATGACGTAGCTGGGGGGGCGGAGCTTAAAGCGAGCGAAGCCTCTCATAATTATGCGGGTTGGTAATAGCATGAGGATGTATTTCACGTATTGCATATTGCACACGAAGATGGGTGGGGGCATCGAGCTTAACGATGAAACCAGACTAACCCGAAATAATGGGGAAAAAAAAAAGTAATTGTTATCTCGCACCGGTCTCTCTCTCTCTCTCCCTCTCCTCCCCTCTTACCCCCTCCTCCCTTCCCGCTCTCCACCCCCCACCTCCCCCCCCTCCCCGACCACGTGTGACGTTCGGAGAGGTACAAGTGATGCAAGTGAATTTTCCTGGCACTGTCCGGGCCCGGGGTACTGGCACTCAACCTCGTGCGACTCGTGGCATCTCTCTAGCATCTCCGATAATATTCTCATGAGTTTTGCTCACACCTGTATGCCGATGGGGGAGGGGGGAGGGGGGAGGGGTGAGAGGGAGGGCGATGTAAGGCCGGGGGTGAGGGGTGGGGGAGAGGGGTGGGGGAGGGAGGGGGGATTTGTTGGTATCAGGTTGACCCCGATTTTCTTGGATGGGGCTAAATTGGGGGAAAGGGGAAGGGAGGGGGTCGATTTGATTTATTTTCTGCAAATTTTCACCTTTTATTTAGACTACACTAGGAATAAACACACACACACATAGGCACGTAAACAATTAAACAACACAAAATAAACACACACACCATCCATTCCCCTCTTCACACACACACTCACATACACACATACACACTCACACACATACACACACACACACACACACACACACACACACACACACACACACACACACACACACACACACACACACACACACACACACACACACACACACACATACCTCCTCCTCCCACACTCCCCACACACTTCTCATACCCATAGCCCAGAAAACGTGCCATGAGAATACGCGCATTACAACATAGGCGCCTCATGAACCGGTTTTTGCGAGTTATGAGTTAGGCGTTACGTAATTTCGCTTAGAACGTCATACTGTCGCGGTAGAGATCAAAGACAGATAGATGGATAAATAGATAGATAGATAGAGAGATAGATAGATAGATAGAGAGATAGATAGATAGATAGACAGATATATATATATATAGATAGATAGATAGATAGAGAGAGAGAGAATGGATAGATGGGTGAATAGGTAGACACACACACACACACACACAAGCATGCAGATAGACAGCTAGGGACATGTATATATAATATATATATATATATATATATATATATATATATATATATATATATGTATATATATATATTATATATATATATATATATATATATATATATATATATATATATATATATAATATATATATATATATATATACATATATGCATATATGAATGGATATATGTATGTATATTTCTCTCTATATACATATATACTTCTCTCTCTCTCTCTCTCTCTCTATCTCTCTCTCTCTTTCTTTCTATCTGTCTATCTATCTATCTATCTAAATACACACACACACACACACACACACACACACACACACACACACACACACACACACACACACACACACACACACACACACACACACACACACACATATATATATATATATATATATATATATATATATATATATATATATATATATATAAATATATATATATACATGTAGGCTAGGAAGGAGATGAACAGATAGATAGATAGATAGATAGATAGATAGATGGATAGATGAAAACACCAAGTTGAGAGATGAAGTTGAAAAGATAAGTATAGAAGTAGGTGGATAGATGTAAATAAATAAAATAAAGAAAATACGAATAGATAAGAAGAAGAAATGGGTTTATTGATAGACAGATAGATAGACAGATATATAGATAGATGTATATTCCTAAGTAAACAAACCGATAGATTAGCTGACTGGATGATAGATATACAGTAGATATAGATATATTTGCATAAATATATGTATAGTATAGGGGTGTGTTTTAGATATAAACACATCATAGATATAGCCACATAGATAGATACACATGCCCACATACACCGTATACAACATATCACATACGTTACCCAGTGATATATCCCCAGGCAAGTATATTGTATAAAAAAGTAGTAAAGAACAGAAAAACAA
>BOPN01005817.1:47500-50000 GCA_017312705.2 Penaeus japonicus | reverse complement strand
CTATTTTACAACAATTACTATTACTACGACTACTACTACTATTGCTAATGTTACCGATACTAGTTTTACTATTACTATTACAACCCTATTGCGAATTCTTCTTTTACTACCGCTACAGAACTACAAAACTACAAAACAGCCCACGACATCGAGAGTACCCAGAGAATGCAACGGAACCGGAATGCAAGCAAACGAGCAAGAGCTTACTGCTTGAGACAAGAGACAAGAGCTACTCAACCTCCTCCTCCCCCTCTTCCACCTCCCTCTCCTCCCCCTCTTCCTCCCTCTCCTCCTCCCCTCTCCTTCTCCTCCTCCCTCTCTTCCTCCTCCTCCTCCCTCTCCTCCTCCTCCCCTCTCCTCCTCCACCTCCTCCTCCCTCTCCACCTCCTCCCCCTCTCATCCCTCCCTCTCCTCCACCTCCTCCTCCTCGATCTGTTGCTAAGCTCAGGCGACCGTGATGCCAGAACGATGCCCAGTGCCCGAGTCTTACTTGTTCCTTAGTCTCCTTTCTCTATCTCTCTTCCTCCTTCTCTCTCTCTCTCTCTCTCTCTCTCTTTTTTTCTCTGTCTCTTTCTCTCCCTCTCTTTATCTCTCTCTTCTTCCTTCCCTCCCTCTCCCCCTCTCTTTCTCTCTCTCTCTCTCTTCTTTTTAGCTCTTTCTCTCTCTAAGTTTATTTTGAGGTTAGCTGGTGCCACAGACCTGGTCACCGCCAAATGCCCATGTCGGCGCCACCTCCCTTGTGGGGGGTAGGAGGGGGGATGCTTGCGTGCGTGCAGGAGTGTGGTACGTCTGTGTGTGCATATCTATCTATTTGTCTATATCTGTCTAGCTATCTATTTGTCTATATCTGTCTAGCTATCTATTCATCTATATCTCTCATTTTATATATATACATGTATTTATCTATTTATCTGTAACTGTCTATCTATCTATCTATACACCCACACCATCGAAATCTTATTAACAACAGCCACTTCGTGGCCAATCAAAAGGAGAAGCCGGGAGTTTCCTTTCCCTTCTACACAACCACACGAAAGAAGCCACAGGTATAGCCTTCTTTTCGTTACCAATCAATCAAGAAAACCGGGAGTTCCCTTTCTCCCCGGAGGAAAGGTGGAGAGAGACGTCTCGCCATGCCAGTCAGGTCTCTTGTTGTGTGTGAATGGGCAGGGCAGTGCCATAGTACGAGCGGGTGATAGTGCCAAGACGGATCCCTTGGCACTGTGGGGGGTAGGGGTGGAAGGGGTTACTTTGGGTACGTTTGTGCTTTGTGTGATGGAAGGACGGTGGTGGTAGGGGGTATGGATAGGATGGGGATAGGAGATAGGGGTAGGAAGGGAGTGGGGAGGGGGAAGGAAGGAAAGGAAGATGGGGAAGAGGGAGGGGGATGGAGGAATGAGAGAGAGAGAGAGAGAGAGAGAGAGAGAGAGAGAGAGAGAGAGAGAGAGAGAGAGAGAGAGAGAGAGAGAGAGAGAGAGAGAGAGAGAGAGAAAGAGAGAGAGAGAAAGAGAAAGAAAGAGAAAGAGCGAAAGAGAGAAAGAAAGAGAGAGAAATAAAGAGAAAGAAAGAGAGAAAAAGAGAAATAAACAACTTAACAATCGTTCTAAACCATCAAGTCAACAGAAAGAAACAAGCAAACATCAAACGATTATTTGAATAAGATGTCTGCCTTGTGCATAAGAGTTTCTAAGGCTAATCCGAAGTGTAATTTGATATCTTTGCTTGCACGAGGGAATCAAATTGCTTTTGCAAACACGTCTGGCGACCTTTGCCTTATCATCGTTATCTACTCTTATTTTATCTTCTATTTTCCTCCAGGTTATCAAAAAAGGAAACAAAAAAAAATACTGTTCAGATACAATACTTAAGCAAAGCCGTTTGAGGATGTGCCCGCCAAAGAGAGAGAGAGAAAGAGAGAGAGAGAGAGAACCAAAAAGAAAAAGAAAAAGAAAGAGAAAGAGAGAGAGAGAGAGAGAGAGAGAGAGAGAGAGAGAGAGAGAGAGAGAGAGAGAGAGAGAGAGAGAGAGAGAGAGAGAACCAAAAAGAAAAAGAAAAAGAAAGAGAGAAAGAGAGAGAGAGAGAGTGAACCAAAAAGAAAAAGAAAAAGAAAAAGAACAATAAAGAGAAAGAGAAAGAGAGAGAGAGAGAAAGAACCAAAAAGAAAAAGAAAAAGAAAAAGAAAGAGAAAGAGAGAGAGAGAGAGAGAGAGAATGAGAGAAAGAGAAAGAGAGTGTGTGTGTAAGGCAATGGTATTGAACATTATGTGACCTAAGACATTGATTTTATATTTCCACTTAATTCAATGTATATCGTTGACAGTCTGTTCTGACCTGACGTGTCCTGTTTCCCGTGTTCGTTTCCGCCTCAAAACTCCAGCTTTTCCAGCAGCTGTCTTTGCTAACGGAAGGCTTGAGGCATAGAAAGTGACTCAGGATTCATACTTAAGAAGGACACAGAAAGAACCCAGGGCAGATCAAGACAGATCAGGTCAGACAGACAG
>BOPN01005817.1:37500-40000 GCA_017312705.2 Penaeus japonicus | reverse complement strand
ACTCCAGACTGCGAATGAATAGGAAAGGTCGGGCTCCGAAGTAGGAAAATCCCCACGCTTGAGACGGGCGGTAGAATCAACAGTTGTAAGAGTAGGAAAATGTTTTAGAATATCGAGAAACGGGAAAAGGAGAGAGAGAGAGGGCGAGAGAGAGAGAGAGAGAGAGAGAGAGAGAGAGAGAGAGAGAGAGAGAGAGAGAGAGAGAGAGAGAGAGAGAGAGAGAGAGAGAGAGAGAGAGAGAGAGAGAGAGAGAGAGAGAGAGAGAGAGAGAGAGAGAGAGAGAGAGAGAGAGAGAGAGAGAGAGAGGATGACTGACCTTGGCTATTCGTGAGGGTTGAATGGGAGCCTGAAGGTGGAAGGGAGGGAGGAGAGAAAGCGAGAAAGGTGGAAGATGGAGAAGATAGAGGGGAGTAGAGAGAGAGAGAGAGAGAGAGAGAGAGAGAGAGAGAGAGAGAGAGAGAGAGAGAGAGAGAGAGAGAGAGAGAGAGAGAGAGAGAGAGAGAGAGAGAGAGAGAGAGAGAGAGAGAGAGAGAGAGAGAGAGAGAGAGAGAGAGAGAGAGAGAGAGAGAGGATCGGAGGGAGATAGGTAGGGAGGAAGGGAGGAAGAGAAAGAAAAAGAGAGGTAGAAAAAGAGAAGAGGAAGGGGGAGAAAAATTAGAGAGAAAGAGAAGAAACAGGGAGGTAAGCAAATAAGAAAGGTTATTCATAAACAAGAAAGAAAAGAGAGAGTCGAAAGAAAAGAAAGGAATAAAGGAACACAGAAAAATGCCAAAGCCAGACTTTCATTGGATATTCCCGGAGGCGAGACTGACACACCTGCCACTAAGAGCCAATCAGAAACCAGCTTATAAAAAAGAAAAGAAAAAAGGCGGTAAAACAGACCCCGCCTTACCTAGGCCAATTTGCAAACCGTTTCGTGATTGGTTGAATTCAAAGGGTGTGAACTTCCCCAGTTTTAGCCAATAGGAGAAGAGCTTCCGTTTTGCCTGCGGCCAAAGACGAGACGAGAAAAGGTGGAGAAGAAGGGAAAAAAGGAAAAAAGGAAGAAGTGACGGAGAAAAGGCGGAGGAGGGGGGAAAACGGGGAAAAGATGGATAGATTGAGAGAGGAAGAGAGAAGGAGAGAGTGAGAGAGGGAGAGGAAGTGGAAAAGAGAAATAAGAGAAGAGGAGAACAAACAAACGAGATAGAGAGAAAAAGTAAAAGAGAAAGACGAATAATATAATAATAATAGAAAATGAGGAAAAAGAAGGAGAAGGAGAAAGGAAGGATAAAACAGAGGAATAAGAAAATGAATAATAAAAAAAATACAGAAAAAAAAGAAAATAAAGATGAAGAAGAAAAAAAAAAACGTTAAAAAAGTCTTGTATTCTGTGAATAGAATCAAATGAAATTTCCCAGAATGGCTAAGATATCGCTCGCATCTTTAGGAAAAAAAAGAGTCTTGCGATTATGAAAGAAATATAACGGTTCTACAAAACGGCGAATTATAGAATGACGAAATTGGGCTTTTGAAGAGAATGAAGTCATGTATGTCTATCTGGCTCTGTCTGTCTAACCATTTTATATATTTATCTGCTAAGTTTATCTCTTTAATAACTTTCTTTCATTCTCTCTCTCTCTCTCTCTCTCTCTCTCTCTCTCTCTCTCTCTCTCTCTCTCTCTCTCTCTCTCTCTCTCTCTCTCTCTATATATATATATATATATATATATATATATATATATATGTATATATATCTGTGTGTATGTGTGTGTGTGTGTGTGTGTGTGTATGTGTGTGTATGTGTGTGTGTGTGTTTCTGTGGAAAGAGAGAGAGATATTAAGTGATAGAGAGAGAGAGCCTTTGACTTTGACACTTTTATTGAGACAGGCCATTACCCCTTAAAAGGATAAGGTAAAATAGGCTATCCCCCTTCCCCCCTCCCCCTCCCCCCTTAGTCCCTCCGTGGGTTCACACACCTGCAAAAACTTTATTAACAAATCAATGGATGTACAGTAATTGAGGTAGAGAAATTACACGAGAGAAATAAAGAGAGAGAGAGAGAGAGAGAGAGAGAGAGAGAGAGAGAGAGAGAGAGAGAGAGAGAGAGAGAGAGAGAGAGAGAGAGAGAGAGAGAGAGAGAGAGAGAAGGAGATATATATATAGAGAAAAAAGTGATAGACAGATAGATAGATAGAAAGGGAGAGTTGGAGAAAGAGAAAGATAGAAAGAGAGAGAGGGAGAGAGAGAGAGAGAGAGAGAGAGAGAGAGAGAGATAGATAGATAGATAGAGAGAGAGAGAGAGAGAAGGAGAGAGAGAAAAAGAGATAGACAGATAGATAGATAGAAAGGGAGAGTTGGAGAAAGAGAAAGATAGAAAGAGAGAGAGCTAGAGAGAGAGAGACACGCATACACACTCACACACACACACATATGGGTGTGTGTGTGTGTACATATACATACATATATATACATATATATAGAAAGAGAGAGAGAGAGAGAGAGAGAGAGAGAGAGAGA
>BOPN01005817.1:20000-25000 GCA_017312705.2 Penaeus japonicus | reverse complement strand
TATATATATATATATATATATATATATATATATATATATATATATATATATATAGATAGATAGATAGATAGATAGAAAGAGATAAAGATAGACAGAAAGATATGTATATATATATATATATATATATATATATATATATATATATATATATATATATATAGATATATATATATATATATATATAGAGAGAGAGAGAGAGAGAGAGAGAGAGAGAGAGAGAGAGAGATAGATAGATAGATAGATAGAGAAATAAAGATATAAATGAATGAATATAAAGAGATAGAAAGATATATAGACAGAGAGATAAATACATAGATAAAAATATACATGGATAAAAAGATATGTATATATATATGTACATATATATATATATATATATATATATATATATATATATATATATATATATATATATATATATATATATATATGTATATACATATATAAATTGATAGATAGACAGATGAATAGATGGATAGATAGAGAGATAGATAGACAGATAAATAGATAGATAGAGATAGACAGATAGGAAGATACACAGATAGATAGGAGGAAAGATAGATGCACATAGAGAGATTAGAAAGATATATATAGAGAGATATAAAGATAAATATATAAGCGTTTTTACCTTGTAGTTCCCTCTTATCTTTTTATCATTATTAATATCTATTTGTTTGTTTTTTATCTATCTATCTATTCTTAGGAAAAGAAATCAAAATAAAAGATAACTATTATGACGGTGAGATAATCAAAGAATCAAAGGAAAGATACAAATTAAAGAAATGAGGAGGATGAGAAGAGAATTAGATAATTGGAAGTAATAAACAACACGTATCATAAAAAAACGTAATAAAATGAAATAAAACGAAATAAAGCGAAAAGAGAGAAACGAAACGGGCCTTTATCTTCAAGGTCTCTCAAATTATTTCATTAGATAATTATAATGATTATATATGATGATAATGGTGATGATTATGATGATGATGAAAATTATGGAAATTATTATAATCGTAATGCTTATGATGATGATGATGATGATGATGATGAGGATGATGATGATGACGATGATGAGGATGAGGATGATGATGAGGATGATGATGAGGATGATGATGAGGATGATGATGATGATGATGATGAGGATGATGATGAGGAGGAGGATAGCAATGATAATAATGATGATAATAATAATAATGATAATAATTATAATGATGATAATGATAATAGTGATAATAATAATTATTATTATCGCAGTTATGATAATGACGATAATAATGAAAGTAACAATAACAATAATAAGAAGGATAATCATAATGATTACAATAGGATAGTATTAATAGTGATGATAACAATTATGAAAAGATAATGACCATAACAACAATTTAGATAATAAAGAATAATAATTAAAAAAACAGTACTATTACTAGTAATAACACTAATAACATCAATAACGACAACAACAACAAAAACAGCGATTCTAGAAATAAAACAAAAAACAAACGAAAATACACAAAAAAACAAAATTAGAAACCAGGATAAAATGGGTGGGACACATTAATTATGAATCCTCAAAGAATTGTAAATAGCATAAAAAAAAACATTGATGGGTAGGAGTAGGGGTATTGGGAGGGGGTATGGGAAGGGGGGAGGTGAGAGTGGGGGGTGGGGGGGGGGGGTATCACGTGAACACCACGCAGCAGGCATGCAGGGTACAGTCACAGAATGGCGTCAAGCATATACTATATTTGCATGAACAGAGGGGGTTCAAATAGCAATTATGCATGATATTGGTGTGCGTATTATGAGCGTGGATGTGCATGGGTATGTGTAAGTATCAAGTGGGTATAAGTAAGCGGTTATGTGTGTATAAGTGCATGGTTCTTTAGCAAGTGGTTTGTTTACTTAGGTTTTTGTGAATTGTTGTGTGTGTGTGTGTGTGTGTGTGTGTGTGTGTGTTTGTTTGTGTGTGTTTGTTTGTGTGTGTGTGTGTGTGTGTGTGTGTGTGTTTGTGTGTGTGTGTGTGTATGTGTGTGTATGTGTGTGTATGTGTGTGTGTGTGTGTGTGTGCGTGCGTGTGTCTACATATCGTCCATCTAAATGTCAATTCACACAGAACCTCAAAAATACGAAAGGAAGCAACAATTTTTTGTCACCATTGAAAGAAAACAGGAAAAAAACAGGAAAACCAAGCAACGGGGCTGGTTCTTTAACGGAATACCGTTTAAACTCTCTTTTGTTGCAAAAAGGGTGTGTGCAATATGTGAAAAAGTAGTAAAACTAGTGCAACACAACGATGCAATAAATGCAATTATCATAACTACGTAAGTGTGATGAAGATGTGATTTGAAGCGAAAGTTATATATAATCTATCAGAATGTTCCTGTTTCCTCCTCATTTTCCCTTCTCCTCCTCCTCCTCCTTTTATTTCTCCTCCTCCTCCTCCTCCTCCTTTTATTTCTCCTCTTCCTCCTCCTCCTTTTATTTCTCCTCCTCCTCCTCCTCCTCCTTTTATTTCTCCTCTTCCTCCTCCTCCTTTTATTTCTCCTCCTCCTCCTCCTCCTCCTTTTATTTCTCCTCCTCCTCCTCCTCCTTCTTTCTCCTCCTCCTCCTCCTCCTCCTCCTCCTTCTCCTCCTCCTCCTCCTCCTTTTATTTCTCCTCCTCCTCCTCCTCCTCCTTTTATTTCTCCTCCTCCTCCTCCTTTTATTTCTCCTCCTCCTCCTCCTCCTCCTTTTATTTCTCCTCTTCTTCCTCCTCCTCCTTTTATTTCTCCTCTTCTTCCTCCTCCTTTCATTTCTCCTCCTCCTCCTCCTCCTTTTATTTCTCCTCTTCCTCCTCCTCCTTTTATTTCTCCTCTTCCTCCTCCTCCTTTCCTTTCTCCTCCTCCTCCTCCTCCTTTTATTTCTCCTCTTCTCCTTCCTCCTTTTATTTCTCCTCTTCCTCCTCTTGTATCACTTATCGCCTCCTCTCTTTCTCTTCTTCCTCCTCCTCCTCCTCCTTTTATTTCTCCTCTTCCTCCTCCTTTTATTTCTCCTCTTCCTACTCCTTTTATTTCTCCTCTTCCTCCTCTTATCGCCTCCTCTCCTTCTCTTCCCCCTCCTCCTCCTCCTTTTATTTCTCCTCTTCCTCTTCTTGTATCTCTTATCGCCTCCTCTCCTCTTCATCCTCCTCCTCTAGTTCTCTTTGCTCCTCTTCCTAATTTTCTCCCTCTTCTCCTCCCCACTCCTATACCTCCTCTTCTTGTTTCTCCTATCCACTCCTTTTATTCTTCTTCCTTTTCCTTCTTCATTTTCCTCTTTTTCCTCCTCCCCTCTCTCCTCTTTTCCCTCCTTCTCCTTCTCTTTCTACACCTCCTCTATCTCTTCCTCCTCCTCTTCTTATCCCTTCTTCTTCCTGCTTTTTTTCATTTTCTTCTCTCCCTTTTTGCCCTTTACCTCTTCCTCCTCATTTCCCCTCTCTTTCCATCTCCTCCTTTCCCTCTTGTCCCTCTTTATCCTCCTACCGCCTCCTCTTTCCTCTTTCCCTACCCCCTCCTCCTCCTCTTCTTCCTCTTCCCACACCTCATCTACCAATATTCTCTTTTTTCCTTCCCTACCTCCTCATCTTTCTCTTCCTCATCCTTTTTCCTCTTTAACCTTCTACTCCTCTCCTCTTTCCTCTTTATCCTCCCACTCACCCCCTCTTTCTTCGTTTCCCCTCCCACCCACCTCCTCTTTCTTCGTTTTCCCCCTCCCACCCACCTCCTCCTCCTTTTATTTCTCCTCCTCCTCCTCCTCCTCCTTTTATTTCTCCTCCTCCTCCTCCTCCTCCTTTTATTTCTTCTCTTCTTCCTCCTCCTTTTATTTCTCCTCTTCTTCCTCCTCCTCCTTTTATTTCTCCTCTTCTTCCTCCTCCTCCTTTTATTTCTCCTCCTCCTCCTCCTCCTTTTATTTCTCCTCTTCTTCCTCCTCCTCCTTTTATTTCTTCTCTTCTTCCTCCTCCTTTTATTTCTCCTCTTCTCCCTCCTCCTTTTATTTCTTCTCTTCTTCCTCCTCCTTTTATTTCTCCTCTTCCTCCTCCTCCTTTTATTTCTCCTCCTCCTCCTCCTCCTCCTTTTTTTTCTCCTCTCTTCCTCCTCCTCCTTTTCTCCTCCTCCTCCTCCTCCTCCTCCTTTTTCTCCTCCTCCTCCTCCTCCTCCTTTTCCTTTCCTCCTCCTCCTCCTCCTCCTCCTTTTATTTCTCCTCCTCCTCCTCCTCCTCCTTTTATTTCTCCTCTTCTTCCTCCCTGCCTCCTTTATTTCTCCTCCCTCCCCTCCTCCTCCTCCTTGCTTCTCCACTCCTCCTCCTCCTCCTCCTTTTATATTTCTCCCTCCTCCTCCTCCTCCTCCTTTTATTTCTCCTCTTCTTCCTCCTCCTCCTTTTATTTCTCCTCCTCCTCCTCCTCCTCCTTTTATTTCTCCTCCTCCTCCTCCTCCTCCTTTTCCTTCTCCTCCTCCTCCTCCTCCTTTTATTTCTCCTCCTCCTCCTCCTCCTCCTTTTATTTCTCCTCCTCCTCCTCCTCCTCCTTTTATTTCTCCTCTTCTTCCTCCTCCTCCTTTTATTTCTCCTCCTCCTCCTCCTTTTATTTCTCCTCCTCCTCCTCCTCCCTCCTTTTATTTCTCACTCTTCTTCCTCCTACTCTTTTATTTCTCCTCTTCCTCCTCCTCCTTTTATTTCTCCTCCTCCTCCTCCTCCTTTTATTTCTCCTCCTCCTCCTCCTCCTCCTTTTATTTCTCCTCCTCCTCCTCCTCCTCCTTCTCCTCCTCCTCCTCCTCCTCCTCCTCCTTCTCCTCCTCCTCCTCCTCCTCCTTTTATTCCTCCTCCTCCTCCTCCTCCTCCTTTTATTCCTCCTCCTCCTCCTCCTCCTTTTATTTCTCCTCCTCCTCCTCCCTACTCCTTTTATTTCTCCTCCTCCTCCTCCTCCTTTTATTTCTCCTCCTCCTCCTCCTCCTTTTATTTCTCCTCTTCTCCCTCCTCCTTTTATTTCT
>BOPN01005817.1:12500-15000 GCA_017312705.2 Penaeus japonicus | reverse complement strand
GAAGAAGATGGAGAAGAGGTAGAAGAAGGAGAAGAGGAAGAAGAAGGAGAAGGAGAAGAGGAAGAAGAAGAGGAGGAGCAGGAGGAAGAAGAGGAAGATGAGAGAGGAAGGAGAAAGAATAAGAAGAGTAGGAAGAGGAGAGGAGGAAGAGGAAGAAGACGAGAAGAGGAAAAAGAAGAGGAGGAGGAAGAGGAAGAAGAAGAGGAGGAAGAGAAAAGAAGAAGAAGAGCAGGAAGAGGAAGGAGAAGAAGAGGAGGAGGAGGAAGAGAAAAGAAGAAGAGGAGGAAGAGAAAAGAAGAAGAAGAGTAGGAGGAAGAGAAAAGAAGAAGAGGAGGAGGAGGAAGAAGAGGAGAAAGAGGAAGAAGAGGAAGAAGAAGAAGAAGAAGAGGAGGAGGAGGAAGAAGAAGAAGAGGAAGAAGAAGAAGAAGAGGAGGAGGAGGAAGAAGAGGAGGAGGAAGAGGAGGAGGAGGAGGACAAGTTTACAAATCAGGAGCACCACGCATTGGCCACGCTCGAGACCACGGCCCGACCACGCTCCAACCACATGCTACAGGTATGGTTGCTCCACTTCCCCCCCCCCACCCCCCCAATCCACCTCATCCACTTCCCTACCCCCTCTGTCCCCTTAACCCCTTCCCTCAGTCCCCCCCCCCCCCTCCCCTCTTCTCTCTCGGGAGATGTCGCCTCCCTTTCTCTCGCCGGAGACAAATGATAAACTGAGGGGAAAGGGGACGGGGGGAGGGGACGGGGGGAGGGGGAGGGGGAGAGGGGACGGGGGAGAGGGAGGGGGGAGGGGAGGGGAAAGGGGAGGAGGGGGGCGGGGAAGGGGATATAGAGACATTGGCTCGAATGACGTCAAGACTCTTGGCTATAGAGGGGAAAAGAGGGGAGAGGGAAGGGGGAGGAGAGAGGAAGGAGAATGAAGGGGAGAAGAGGCAAATGGTAGAGAGATAGGGGGGGGAGGGGAGATTAGGATTAAGGCGGGGGAGGGATAAAGGGGAAAAAAAGGGGAAGAGGGTAAAAGGAACAGGCTAGACGGGGAGGGGGACGGGGAGGGGGGTAGAGAAGGAGGGGAGGGGGGAGGGGGGGAGGACGCTTGCGACGAACCAAAATAAACAAAAATCGACCTCAAGGACGCCTGTCTGGGAAAATAAGGAGGGAGAGGGGGGACGGGGGGAGGGTGGGGGGTTGCGTCATGCCAGGGAGGGTGGGGGGGTGAATGGGGGGTCAAAGAGTGAGGTGGGGGGGAGGGGGGGAAGGGGAATGTCCTGGCGGTGCTCGTGGAGGTTCGGGGTGGGGAAGTGGGGGAGTGGGGGGGGAGTAGGATGAAATGCAGGAAGAGAAAAGCAGGACAGGGCAGGGCACAGAGAGAGAGAGAGAGAGAGAGAGAGAGAGAGAGAGAGAGAGAGAGAGAGAGAGAGAGAAAGATAATGAGAGAGGAAGAAGAAGGAAGAAGGGGGAAAATTAATGATGATTAGAAAAAGAAGAAGAAGGAAGTAGAAGCCGAAGAAAAAAAGGAAAAGAAAGAAAAGAGGAAAAAAATAAAAACAAAAGCGAGGAGAAAGAAATAAAGAAAGAGAAGAAGAAAGAAGTAAAAGAAAGAAGAAGAGGAAAGAAAATAAAGAAGAAGAAGAAGAAGGAAAGAAAAGAAAGAAGAAGAGGAAAGAAAATAAAGGAGAAGAAGAAGAAAGAAAGAAAAGAAAGAAGAAGAGGAAAGAAAATGAAGAAGAAGAAGAAAAAAGAAGAAGAAGAAGAAGAAGATGCATCCGAGATGAGAAAATATCTGAAGGTCATCCACTCACTTCTCAAAGACCTTTTTTGTTTTTGTTTTGCCTTTGCGGGAAACTAAAAATAGCATCAGCCATTATAGACGAATATACAAATACACTCATGTACACGGATAGCAAATTACTGAGGGAGGGAGAGAGTTGGAGGGAGGATGAGAGGGAGGTAGAGGGAGGGAGGGAAGGAGGTTAAGGGAGGGTGGGAAGGAGGTAGGGAGGGTGGGAGGGAGGGTAGGAGGTTAAGGGAGGGAGGTCGAGTGAGATAGATAGATAGATAGATAGATAGATAGATAGAGAGAGAGAAACCGAAAGAACGAACGAGAGAGAGAGAAGCCGAGAGAGCGAACGAGAGAGAGAGAAGCCGAGAAAACGAACGAGAGAGAGAGAAGGCGAGAGAGCGAACGAGAGAGGGAGAAGGCGAGAGAGAGAGAGAGAGAGAGAGAGAGAGAGAGAGAGAGAGAGAGAGAGAGAGAGAGAGAGAGAGAGAGGGAGAGAGAAGACGAGAGAGAGAGAGAAAGAGAGAGAGAGAGTGAGAAAGAGAGAAGCCGAGAGAGCGAACGAGAGAGAGAGAGAGAGAGTGAGAGAGAGAGAGAGAAGCCAAGAGAGCGAACGAGAGAGAGAGAAGGCGAGTGAAAGAGAGAAGCCGAGAGAGCAAACGAGAGAGAGAGAGAGAGAGAGAGAGAGAGCAAGGACTGTTTGTCCCTCGTGGTTCGACG
>BOPN01005816.1:68628-71128 GCA_017312705.2 Penaeus japonicus | reverse complement strand
GAAAGAAAGAGAGAGAGAAAGAAAGATATATAGATAGATAGATAGATAGAGAGAGAGAAAAAAAAATAGACATAGTTATGTACAGAAGTGGGGGAGCTATGCAGAAAAAAAAAGACAGAACCTGACAGACAGAAACAAGTTTTCAGTTAATTAATCTAAAACTACATGGCCTTCATCATCTACACTACAGGGGTTCACATGCTCCAAGAATGACCACTACCGCAGGGATATGAACACCACACTTATCACCCTGGAGCTCGAGGAGTAAGAATGATTGACAGTTCCTCCGGTTCATGAGGAAATTCCTGCGCCCAAGGGGAACATGAGCCCAAGGCCGCATGAGTGAGGCGACATGCATGTCTCGAAGAGTAAGATCGGTTAGGAATCCAGGTCATGCAGACCATCATAAATGTCTTACGCCAGCTGTGGAATAGAGTGTGAGACCTCAAGAAGGACGGAAGATGGAAAAGTATGTGATGATTCTGTCGCCTTTGATGAAGTTGATGCATTGATTGTGCGAGTGTGTTGGGGATGATGATATGTAATTATGTTGAGACTTAGTGAAGATAATGATGACTAATGTTGCTTTTGTATGCTAAAACAAATAAAAAAAATTGACGTCGAGCTATGGAAGTTGGAGAATGCCGAACCTGGTAGAACTAAAGAATATTTGGTAATCTAGAATTATCTGGCACAAGCCCAAGTGTGACCAGTGTCCGTGTCTTATTGGGTACTAGCGAACATATACGTTTAAGGTGATGATGTGGAGTAAGTGTGCAGAATAAAATCTCTAGTTATGATACCACACTTATGAATTCGAAGTAGACCAAAACAGAAAAAAAAAAAAAAAAAAAAAAAAAACACACACGATGTATACACTCTTCACATGATTACTAATACTATCCAGACACCTAATTGGACCACTTTTAAATTTAGTTCCGCAATAAACCACGACAGCTGCATGATTTTCCAAGATCAGCTGCCACACAATGGCGGGTTCCACCAACATTTCCTTGATAACATTACGTAAAGCTATTTTTTAAACGTGGGAAATGCCTTGTGATAAACATTAGTCAGATAATTCATATAGCAGTTACATGATTATCTTGATTATGACGATGAGGTGGAACGGATGCGATAATTACAATCAGAGTTTGGCAAGTATTAAAAGAATCCACTTGGACTTTATACTTCGAAGTACACAATTGCATATTTGGAGATGCAATATCACACAGAATTTCATTTATATTGATATGAAATAAGAATGTACTGACTATAATATGTCTCATTTATATGAGCTAAATATTAGAGACAAGTGAATGTGAATCGAGTCAATATTATCTACGGGTATCGTTGATTTTTTTTTCGTTTTCTTTTTTTTTTCTTTTTTTTAGTATCAATAAAAGACAAACCATCTTTTCTGTGTAGACCAACAAAAATTTCGCCAAACACGATGTACGAAGACCCCCCCCCCACAAGATTCATCAAATCAAAGTTTGCATGACAAAAACGATAAAGAACACCCAAGACCTCAACAGATCTCCAACACTTAAAACTAGCTCCAATCTTTCCGATAACAATATCTTAATCCCTCGAAGGCATCCCTAAAAGTCATCTCGTGAGGACTACGATGCGTGCGCTTTGCAATGAGGACCTCCTTTGCGTTTCGTTTCTTGCAAACCCAGAGGCAATGATAGTGTACCACAGTGTCTCTCGGACAGGTATGTGATGTCTGGGTTCCTGCCATAACTCTACCATTGCTGTTAGGTAGTAACTTGGCTTAAAAGTTAGATGGATTTGAGTGACAAAAAAGTTGAAAACCGCAGAGTCAAGGCACTAGAAGAGAGTCCCGAGGAAGGAATGTGTGTGTGTGTGTCTGTGCGTGTGTATGTGTGTGTGTGTGTTTTTGTGTGTGTGTGTGTGTGTATGTGTGTGTGTGTGTCTGTGTGTGTGTGTATGCCTTGTTCATTCTTACTATTCCTCAATGTAAGATTTTTTTATATACTCTATCACTTCTTTAACCTTAGTCTTTGACAGGCATTGTTCAGTAAGTAATTATTATTTCGAGTTGCTATTTCGCTTCAAATGCAAACTTTAACTCTACGTGTAATTACGGTACTTACTCATCTCCTGGTACAAGGGGACCGGTTCCTGTATTAGTCTACAGTTAAGATTCTCTACCAAAGACCGGGAAAAGTTCTAATGCAACATTTCTTGACTGCGGAGCAAAATACACGATTTCGAAATCCACGTATGGTTACGGCAATGATAGGGAAAAATAACTCATCTAATGTTGCCAAATTAGAGTTACAAGAAGAAGGGAGGGAAGGAAGAAGGTGCAAAAAAAAGAGCAACAAGACCGAATTAATGCTACAAGCCTGAGCGCATATTGATTCATGCTGAACACATTCCGGTGTCTTTTTGCAATGCGTCTATTGGTCAGGTCGAAGACGTTCGGTAATAAAACATGGAATTATATTGGATTCAGAGGAAATTCCGG
>BOPN01005816.1:38628-41128 GCA_017312705.2 Penaeus japonicus | reverse complement strand
CGCCGTCCCTCTCTCTCGTGCTGAGAGATGCGTAAATAATGTGAAAATTGGAGGCCTATGCTGGGGTCGGCTGTGATCCCGCCGTCGGGCCATTTGGCAGCCTGTGCCTCGCCGGCTGTCGCTGTTTAGGATGTTCTGAGAAATCGGTGTTCTAAAAGGACGAGAGAGAAAAAAGAAAAAGAAGAAGAAGGAGGGACAGACGGTGTACCGATCCTGGAGGGATATTTTCAAATGAGTATGATCATTGCAGAAAAACTGGAAGCTTTTGGAATTCGTCTACGATTTTTCCCCTTCATTTTGAACAATCATAAAGGACATTCATAATACCACAATCCACGACCGACCAGCGCCACCCCTTCTCAAAATCGGTATTGCACCACGACGATATAACCGGAAATGCTAAAAACTTCTTTTACCAACGACATCGTACAGTTCCCCTGACGCCGAATAACAAATCTCTCATGGCTCCCCCCCCTTCTTGCAGTTCCCTTTTCCACAATCGCCCTCCGGTTCCAGGGTTCCCAGGCCCCTCCCCCTCCTTTCCACCGTAGCCAATCAGCGACACAGGAAGGAATTCGGTCAAGTTTTGGCGCGCTATTCAAACTCGGCGCGGACGGAAAGGCGAGCGTCGCGTAATAGGCCTCCATCACAACAGATGATTAGTTCCATTACACCTGGAGGCCTTCTCGGTGTCCCTGCGACCGGCGTGTACTTCGCGAGTTGGGTCTCGGGCGGCCATTGGAGGGAAAATAGATCTGTCAGCGTTATCCCCCGAGCATGTTCGACACTCCGGGCCTCTTTCCCCGTATCGGTGAATGGGTCTTTTATATGAAACTAATTGCAAACGGTTTCTATTCTGTGTCTGCGATGTATCCAGTGGAGTTTTATTCCGATTCGGAGCGCGCTGGATGTCTTCATTAGCGAGACGCGATCGGTCTTTATTGCTAGTTTATTGCTCTTATCATTCCCCGTGATTATTCGTTTTCTAGTGCGTGGCGTGACGTGCAGAATTTGCAGAATATACGCTGCTCTTCCGTCCTTTCTCTCTCTCTCTCTCTCTCTCTCTCTCTCTCTCTCTCTCTCTCTCTCTCTCTCTCTCTCTCTCTCTCTCTCTCTCTCTCTCTCTCTCTCAATCTCTCTCACCCCTCTTCATCTCTCCTATCTATATGTATCTCTCTTTCTCTCCATCCCTGTATATCCATCTCGATCTATCTGTCTACCTTTCTATCTTGCTATTTATCTATCCACCGATTTATCTGCCTGTTTGCATATTCATCCAACTAAGAATGTATATATATTTTTTTCCTTTTACTATAATGATCATTGTTCTTATTGATCATGGTATTAATATGAAAGGGAAAAAAAATTCTGGTTCCTATGCCACTACTTTTTCTTTCTCTTTTCTTTCTTTCTTTCTTTTTTTTTCATTCTGATAGAGTGCCCCTATAAGCAATTACCTATTTTCAGATCACTTACAACTTACATTATTACGATATTTTCGCAACAGTACCCGTAAGAATTATAACCTATTTCGTTTAAATAATTCACTTATACCTTTACTTTACCAATAACAACACCAGCAAAATGTTTTATTTAACTTATTCACTTACAAAAATAAATGATAATGATGATGATACTACTACTACTAATAGCAATAATGATTAATTAATTTAGGCTTGTTTCCCTCATTCATCATGATTCTTGTTTTCCCCTTCTTCTACTGCTGCAACAGAATTCCCTTATTACACTTATTCTCTTCCCTTTTCCACCCCTTTCGGTACGGCATCTTCCTTTTTCCATCCCTGCTGCTCTTTCTCATACCCCCACCCACCCCTTCCTCCCTTTTTTTAATTCTATCATTCTCCTTTTCTTTCTTCTTTCTCCCTCTCTCCCCATTCACTCCTTTCTTTTCTCCTCCTCCTCCTTCTGTTCCTCTCTCTTTTTTTTCTCTCTCTTTTCATCGTCTTTCTCCCTCTTCTCCTTTTCTCCCTCTTCTTTATATGCTAATCCTACTTCTATTTTCTTATCCCTCCATCCCTTACCTCCCTTTCTACTGCCTCACACTCCCTCCTTTTTTCCCCTTCCTTTTCCTTTTCCCACTCTTCCTCCCTGCTCCTTTCCTCCTTCTCTCCCTTTCCCTTCCCCTTCTATCCCTTTTCTCAATCTATCTCACTCTCTCTCCCTCTTGCCTTCCCCGTCTCCTTTCATGTTTTTTTCCCCCCTTTTACCTCACTCCCCCAGCACTCCTTTACCCCCTCCACATTCTCCTCCCTTCCTTTCCCCTTCTTCCTCGCATTTCTCCCTCTTCCTACCTTCTTTCATCTCCCTCCCTTTCTTCCTTCTACCTCCTATTTCTCCATCTCCTTCCGTCTACTCTTTTCCATCCATTTTCTCCCTCTCTCTCTCTTCCCCTCTACCTCCCTTCCCCCCTCTCCCTCTCTTTTTTTTCATCTCCCTTCCTTTCTCTATCTCCATTTTCTCCCTCTCCCTCCGTCTTCCC
>BOPN01005816.1:30000-32997 GCA_017312705.2 Penaeus japonicus | reverse complement strand
TGTGTGTGTGTGTGTGGGTGTGTGTGTGTGTGTGTGTGTGTGTGTGTGTGTGTGTGTGTGTGTGTGTGTGTGTGTGTGTGTGTGTGTGTGTGTATGTGTGTTTGTGTGTATGTGTGTATGTGTGTGTGTGTGTGTGTGTGTGTGTTTAGATCTTATTTTCAAATTCTTTATTTCTATCCTTTAACATTCATCTGCCACCTCTTCATATCCTCCTCCCATCCTCCCATCTTAATTCTCCCTCATTTATCCACCCTCTTTCAGCATCCCTGCATCCTTCTCCCGGCCTTTCTCTCATCCTTCCTTGCCTTATTATCTCTCTCCCAGCATCCCGACATCCTTTTCCTATCTCTCCTCTAAATCTTCCAGCTCCTTCCGCCCTTCTCCTACCGTTTATTTCTCCCGTTTTCTCCTCTTCCTCTTCCCCAGCATCCGTTCATCCTTCTCTCACGTTTTGTGTCATTATCTCACATTTTAACTCCTCGTCGCTCTCTTTTTACTTTTTCTTTTCTCTTATCCCATCTTTTCTTCTCTCTCTTTCTCTTTCTTTTTCTCTTTCTTTATCTCTCCTTAACTCTTTCTTTCTCATTCTCTCTGTCTCTCTCTCTCTCTCTCTCTCTCTCTCTCTATCTATCTATCTATCTATCTATCTATCTATCTATCTATCTATCTATCTATCTATCTATCTATCTATCTATCTATATATATATATATATATACATATATCTCTATTTCTCTCTCTTTTTACCTAACAAGCCCCCCCCCCCCCCCATTACGATTTCCCTTCCTCTCTCTCCAACCCCCTTCCACCTCCCCCTCTAATCCCCTCCTCCTCTATCACCCCCAAACTCCCCTCCTTTTCCTCCTCCTCCTCCTCCTCCTCCTTCTTCTCCTTCCCCCCTCCCTCCCCACCCCTCTCTCTCCCCCTCCCCTCAGCCTCAGCTCGGCAGCGAGTGTAGAAGCTGTCGCCATGGAGCCGTTCCAGCTAATAAGATTTGCCCAGGTGATATCGCTCTCCAACCCCCCCCCCCCCTTCCCCCACCCCTCCCCCCCTTCCAATCTCCCCCTCCTACCCCACCACACCTCTGCCCTAACCCTCCTCCACCTCTGCCTACCTCCTCCCCCCCTACACCACCGAAGGGGACGTGGTCGTACACCTTCTGCCAGATACAGATATCTGTTTAGGCTGTGAGACGTTTATCTAAGTCGGGGCTGTAATTGCTGGCTAGATTTCAATGTTCGTTTTATTGGACTGTGAGTGTATATGTTTTTGTTGTTGTTGTTTTCGTCGTTGTTGTTTTTGTTGTTGTTGCTTTTTGTTGTTGTTCTTTTTGTTGTTGTTGTTTTTTGTTGTTGTTTTGGTGGTGTGAGAGGGAGAGGTGGCTTGTGTCTTTGGGTGGGTTTATCTTTATAACCTTTGTGTATGTGTGTGTTATTCATTTTACAATTACGTTTCTGAATGCTATTTTTCCGAAAATTTCACCTGGAAAATTAATTTCGTCTCGATGATTAGAATCTTCCCATGTATATGTCAGTGCATATCAATAATTATTTAAATGATCTTAATAAATATGACTATGATTGATGGTATTAACGACACGGTGCTGATAACTATGATAATCTTAACTATAATGATAATGACTACTATGACAGTAAAAAGGATGGTTATAATGATCGACGCTAATAATGATAATGATTGCAATAATGATAATATTGATATTATAAGTAATGATGATAAGGATGATAATGATATTGATGGTGATAATGATAAAACAACAATAACATTAGTAATGATGGTAATCCTAAAAAGCAATAATGATAATACTGATGTTGATAACAAAAATGATATTGATAAGGATTATAACAACATTTCGTAATTGCTGTGTCTCCTTTTAATAATTCTCAATATAATGTAAGATGTTGTTTTCTGCACTTGATAATCCAAATCATGATAGTAATGACGGTAATAATGTGGACGAAAAGAATACATAGCGAAAAAAAAAATTAAAGTTTTAAGATACTTTAACAATTTAAGATCAATCAGCATTCATAAACCGCACACAGTCCGTCGCTGACAAAGCATGCCTCAGCAAATGCAGTATTGCTTGGAAGGACTAATGCACTCATTATCAACCTTGTTACAGAACCGGTACTAACAGAGTCGGGGAATCGTGCACAGCCTATAAAGTTTGGCTGGTGTGCTTTGGCGAATGTTGTGTGTTGTTGATATCGGGGTGTGTGGGGGGTGGGGGGGGGGGGGGAAAGAGAGAGGGAAGGGGGGATGGGAGACGATGGGAAGGAGAAATGTGATTTTTTTTTTTTTTTTTAATGTAATGAATGTTCTGGCTTGGTAGAATTTAATGATATGAATGATGAAATTTGTATTTTTTGGTGCATATTATGAATGCTACATATACATGTTGATTATCACGTGCATGTATGTTGAATGGTGTGGTTGCTTGAATCAAGCAATTATAGTGCTTTATATGGACTTTCACTGAATAAATGTCAAATGCTGGGGCTTGTTGTGTAAATGCTGTAACCACTAGTTTTGTAACTATCCCAGAAAAAAACGGATTTTGAGATCATGATATTTATGCCAAATGATTAATCAAATAGTTGTCATCTTCTTATATTTTTTTCAATCGTAACATCATCTTTTTTCCTTATCATTTATCGTTCCGGAATTGTTATTAATTCTGAAGTTATTAGCAACATTATCAATATCGTTATCATTGTTATTGTTATCATCATTATCATCATCACTATAATTAAGACTATTATCATCATTATATAATCTTTATTGTTATTGTTATCTTTATTATTATTGTCATTATTGCTATTGCTGTCATCATTATCAGGATTGCTATTATTATCACCATTATTATTATCATCATTATTATCATCACCATTACCTTTAATATCATTTTTGTTATCATCATTTTTACTATTATCAATATTTTCATTATCATTATCATCTTTATCATTATCATCATCATT
>BOPN01005815.1:82500-85000 GCA_017312705.2 Penaeus japonicus | reverse complement strand
CAGGTTTCATTCCTCTTCTATACCTCTTGTTGTTATCTTTATTGTAGGGGGTTATATGTTTCGTATTCGTTCATGACAGCACAAAAATACGAAAAAATAAAGTTGTCTTTTGTCCTCCCATAAAACAGCAATACTTCTATCACATTGAGTATAAAGGAAATAATGAGCTAATATGGATAATATACTACAATTTTAGTCAACTGCAGCACTGATAGAGCCTGTCATATGGCACATATAAGTCTCTAAACTCAATAAAACACACAAAAAAATAAAACACAAAAACCGCTCTAGTTTTACAACGAATGACTGAAAGAGAGTGGGATGATTCAAATTAAATTGCTTCAAGCGGTCTCTCTCTAAAATAAAACCTATCCTGGAGGTTGGGCAAGCAAATTTATCTCCGTCTGCAATGGGTTAAGGCTGGTGCCGGAAACCAGAGATTCATTTATTTTGAGTATGTTAAACTCGCGCACATCTTCTTTCTTTTTGTTTATCGTCTTAGCTCTGCTGATTCTATTTTGTCTATGATTGATGTTATTTTCATGTCCCTACGCTGTTTCATAAGCTTTTTGGTCTCTATTGAAAGCTTACTAAACTTTTCTTTTTCGTCTTAACCCCCTATTTCAAGCGCAGCTTCCTTTAATATCTCAAGATCTTCTTCGAAAGTTGAGTATCTGTTTCGGATGTAAAGACTAAATTTTGTCGCCCTATTCTTAATGTTAATTAGAGGCTTCTGTATGAGTTCATTTCATTCCCTTTTGAGGTGTAATTAAACTTGACTTCTTTAAGGGATCGAGCTTTGGCGAATTCTATTAGCGTTTGCCTCTTTCATTTCTAGTGCCTATTCCATGTTTCCCAACCAAGGTTTCCCTAAAATGGGATTTTGCTCTGTCAATAGCTGCCTACATCTTCATAAATGTGATTATATATAAATATGTATATATATACATATAAATATTTCTTCATCACTATGACTGCAGGATAATTTTTAGGGTATATCTGTCATTTAGTTTCAGTTTTACAGAAGCTACTCTTTTGCTCACACTGTAGAATTCCCAAGTATTCTTTCTCAGGTGCTTGGGAACTAAGAAACCTACTCCTAATTCTTGTTAGCTATCCAGAGTTTTACCTCTCCAATATAGTAAGTGTCCATCATTTAGTCATTTCTGCTCATTGCCTAATCTTCTACCTTCAGAAAGTTCCTCAAGCAGTGTCAAAAGATCAGGTTCTGTTCTTAGAGTCCTTACATTGTATGTGCAAAGATATATCATCGTGAGGCGGCCTGGGTTTAACCAGATATTTTTAGCACCCTCTGCTCCAGAGCGATCCTGATCGCCGCCGTGACCAGGGGCTCTTTCACTTCTGGGGAATGAAGGTCGTTATTTTGAATGAAATCATATTTAAGAGGAGCGGGGCCAGGTATCCCCACATACTGGCCTTAATTGTAACTTAGTGGGGGGAGTAATTTAGTCAGGAGACTACCTAGTCTCGCATGTCATTGGTATCTTAGCATCCCCCGTTCTTGTTCACTACCTCTCGGTCTACTCTAGTAGGGGCATTTATTTTATTTACACACACAGGGCCTGGGCATAATGCATGCTTACATGTTCAAGCGCGTTCCGGTGCCCTCACTCATGTACGTGTCTATATATAGATTGCGCCCATGCATATAAATATACAAATATGTAATTATATACACATTCCAAGTGATATACGCGGATGCCTCCGCACTTATACAGATGTGCTTGCGTAACTCGTGGATTGTGCTACCTACAGCATGTATATACACAGCACTCATATATAAACAGTATCTACGGTGCTTATACTCGCACGTGAATTATAATGTTGTCCATGCATTATAATTTGCTTAAATATGTATAGTAGGGAATAGTATATCTATATATATATGGCAATATTTCGGAGATGTATCGTATGTATAGTGGTTATTTACTAGTAGGCCCCTGTTCCATATGAGCATTGCCTATGTGGCCGTGGCAGTTAGGGTTGCCATCGTTTGTGATTGGGCATCAATTAAGAATTTTTTTTTCCTGGATGATACTCACCCGCAAGGTGGTTGAATGATTAGATTTATGAACTATGTGATTATATATATATATATATATATATATATATATATATATATATACATATAAATGGATACATATATATATATATATATATATATATATATATATATATATTCACTTATTCATTTAAGTAGATATGTAAATATCATGTATATGTACCTGTATATATACATTTTCACCTTTCAATAAGGTCGTTTGCTAAATCTTGATTTACATATATATATGTGTATATATATATATATATATATATATATATATATATATATATATATATATATACATATATAAACACATTTACATCAAAATACACACAGAAACCAATAAAATTACAACAAAATAGTGTTAGGCAAGGCGACACAAACTCACCGAAGCTGTTTACACCTTGCTTAGAGGAAGTATTCAAGAAGTTAGAT
>BOPN01005815.1:70000-75000 GCA_017312705.2 Penaeus japonicus | reverse complement strand
ACTTGGTGAAGGTGACGAGGGACCAAAGTGTAGGGGAAGCCCGGAGAAGGGGACCTGACATTAAGCTCCTCGGTGATCCATTGTGTCGAGGGAACAGCATGTCCAAAAGTAAACACAATGAGTTGATACTCCTTCAAGCGTCGCCTACTCTGCTTCATAAAATCAGGGACACTTTTTTATTCCTTATCTATGTGTACATTAATGGTATAGATTGGAAAACATAAGATAATTAGGCTATGAGACAGATTGAAATTATCATCTGTATTTGCAATTAGATTACCTCTCAGTGAACAGTGTACAATTATAAAGGTTCAAAAAGTTTCAATATCAAGGTTACCCCGACCTTACTAATCTCTCTCTCTCTCTCTCTCTCTCTCTCTCTCTCTCTCTCTCTCTCTCTCTTTATATATATATATATATATATATATATATATATATAAATATATATATATATATATATATATATATATATATATATATATATATATGTGTGTGTGTGTGTGTGTGTGTGTGTGTGTGTGTGTGAGAGTATATGTGTGTATATATATATATATTTATGTATATATATACATGTATATATATATATATATATATATATATATATATATATATATATATATATATATATTTGTGTGTGTGTGTGTGTATTTGTGTGTGTATGTGTATATATATGTGTGTGTGTGTGTAAGTTTGTGTGTGTATGTGATATATATATATATATATATATATATATATATATATATATATATATATATATATATATTATATATATATATATATATATATGTATGTATATATATATACATATATAACACACACACACACACACACACACACACACATATATATATATATATATATATATATATATATATATATATATATATATATATATATATATATATAGTAGAAGCTGAACAGTGTGGACGTGCTGAACTGCTCTGAAAAAGTCCTTAAATTTCTTATCCCCGCCTGCCAAGAGGCTGGGGGGAAATGGACAGAGATTAGTGAAGTGTACAAAGCACTGACTGATCTAGAAAAAATAGAAAAAAAACAAAATAGAAAATTAATTAGAAAAAAAATGGAAAGAAAAGAACTGGCATCAAGGAGAGTGGGGAGGTCAAAACACTGGGTCAGCTGTGTATGATCAGCGTGACCCAGCTGCTTCCGAGGTGACCTTAACCAGACTCAAATAACTCTAAGGGTTTAAACCCTACATGTTTAGACCAAGGAGAAGTAAAAGAAACTCCAAAACTGAAAAATGTTTTAAACACAATGAAACAAAGCAATTTGCATGCCAAAAATGTGATAGGAAAAAATGCCAGAAATGTGAAAATACTTACTTGAAAAGCAGAAAAGAATTTATAAGTAATATTGATGCTTACCTAATAGGCATCAATAATGAATTAAAAATAAATGATCAAGAAAATATAGAGAAAGACTGCAGAGTGCAGAGTTGTGACGATATCTCAGAATCCATTTTTTTTAAAGAACTAATTAGAATTAAGAAAGATAAGGACACAGTGGCAGAAAATGTACAGGAAAGTAGTGCACCCGTATCGGACAAACTGGATAAAGCGAAAATTAGCCATATCTGTGAACAAAAAATCAGCACACCCAAAACGTATGAGGGGGCATACCCACTAGAAAACATAATAAAGAAAATGTATGAAGAAATAAAGGACTTCAAGATTTAATGCTTGAGGGAGATACAAATATTGATAGATGAAATGTATGAATTAGAACAAGAGCAAAAAAAAATCTAAAGAAAAAAAGTTAACTCAGGCTGCTGAATTGGAAACAGAAAAGGCTGTACAAGACACTTAAGATGTAAAGGTAAATGCAAAGAAGAAACATGACAATTCAATAGGTGAGCCAAGTAAACAAAATCATGAAGAAAAATAAAAGCTGTTTTCTGAAATAGTAAGGCAAAAAATCAGAAAAACAGGTCAAAAATATTCCAAACAATAATATTTCAGACACTGAACAAACAAAAAATGATGATGAGGCTAATTTGAAGGTTGTCGGCGACAAAAAGAAGCAACCAAAACCAAAACAACCTACAAAAGAAAAGTCAGAGAAGAAAAATGAAGATACATTCAGAGCAAATGGGCTCTCTCTATACGATCTAGAAGAAACAGAAGGAAATGATCCTAAAGTAAGGAAAACAAATGATATGAAAATGATTAATGATATCATAACAAAACTGAAGCCCAATGAAATTATAAAAGTTGAGAGTCCCTTTAGAGAAGGCAAATATTTAAAGGAGGCTTTCAGACCAAGGCCAATTAAGGTCAAATTAGAAAATGATAAACAGAAATGGAAACTGATTGGAAAGAATGTGAAACTAAAGGAAATTGACGAATATAAAGAAGCGTGGATATCACCAGACTTGAGCTATGAAAAAAGGCAAAGTCAAAAGACTTTGATTAATAAACTAGGAGAAAACAGAGAAAAAGATGGAGCAGGAAAACACTTTTATATCACCAGCACTAGACAAGGACATTTAGTCCTGCGAAGCATACCTATTCGAACAAAGGCAGGTGATGAAACGCCCACCACTACACCGGGGGAAGGTCCAGCTCCTCCAAAATTGGGGGAAACGACATCAACTATCTAACAACAATAGGTAATGTAGACACGGAAAGAAACAATTTATTTGAGACTCTCGTATTGCTAAATATACAGGGATTATATCCAAAAAGTAACCAGACAAAACCTACATATCTAAAGGACATATCAAAGATCAACAATTATTCAATGATAGCTCTTACAGAAACTCATCTGAATGAAGACATAAAAAATGAAGAAATTAAAATTGATAACTATGAGCTACTAAAGAAAGATAGAACTAAGAAAAGCAGAGGAGGAGTAGCTCTTTATATCAGGAAAGAATTAACAACTAAAATGTATATTGTAATACAATACTCTAATAATACAATAGAAATACTAGGGGTATTGAAAAGAGATATAAAAGAGCTATGCATTATTTTATACAGACCTCCCGGAGCATCAGAAACATCTTTAAATGAATCATTAGGCATTATTAGTAATTGCATTGTGAATACAAGGGAAATTTAAGCTATTATGATAATTGGCGATTTTAATTTCCACTTTATCGACTGGGAAACAAAGAAAATAAAAGTAGGAGCAAATGCCACTGAAGGTAAAAAACAAAAAACAAAAAAAAAACAAGCGAGATTTTTACCTTAAGCAAATCATCAAAATTCCAACAAGGGAGGAAAATATACTGGACCTTGTTTTTCTTAGTCTAGGGGAAGATGTACATAGCATATCATCAACTTATACAGCTCAATCAGACCATAACATAATTGAAGTCACCATGAATATGTTTTAAAAAATCAGAAAAATAGTGAAAAACAGATAGCCGAAGCAGAAAAGAGTCTCAGATCTTTAAACTTTAACCACATTCAAATAGATTCGAAAAAAATAAATGCAACACTAGAAGTGTCACTGAAAGATATTGAGGTCCTCTTAACACCAAATGATAAACTAAAGAAGCTTTATAATGCATGTAAAGATGTTTGTAAAATGTTTGTGTACCCCAACCCCCACCACCAAAAAAAAAAAAAAAAAAAAAAAAAAAAAAAAAAAAAAAAAAAAAAAAAAAAAAAAAAAAAAAAAAAAAAAAAAAAAAAAAAAAAAAAAAAAAAAAAAAAATATATATATATATATATATATATATATAAAAAACAACAGAAACAAGAATACTATACCAAGAGATCGAAGAATCATGTTAAGAAACAAGAAAAATAAGGTAAAAAAAAAATAAAAGAAAGAAAGAAAAAAAAATAAATAAAAACAGATCATGTCAAGAGAGAAAGGATCAAAGCAGAGATAAGCCTATTAGAAGATAAATTAAAACTCTATAAGTAACTATAAAACAGTCGGAGAAAAAAGAGCTGTGGAAGCTATAAAACTAAATGCAAAATATTTTTCTTCTTCTACGCAAACAACAAGTTAAAGAGGAGAATAGAAACTGTGACTCTTGAGAATAAAGGTGCATTGGTAAATGATTCAAAGGAAATGGCTGAATTACTCAAATTGCAATATGAAAAAGTCTATAGTGTCCCAAGAATAGAAAAATTAATATCAGAACCACAACAACATTTTGGTATCATTAGTAACGAAGATGAATGTCTCACTGACTTTATATTCAATGAAAAAGATATTTTGAAACAGTAAGTGAAATCTCAACAAACTCAGCAGCTGGACCAGATGAAATCCTGGCGATCTTAAAAAAAAAAAAAAAAAAAAAAAATGCAAAGAAACCACAACAAAGTCACTGGTAACTTTGTGGATTAAATCTTTGGACATGGGGATTATCCCCAGGTTACTGAAAGAGGGTATTATAATTCCAATATATAAAAGTGGAAACAAATGTCAGACCAAAAATTATAGTGTTTTGGAGGACATGATGCTGAATGTTATCATGTGCAATTGAAAAATTAATAAAAAGTCAAATAGTACCTATTACGAGTTTAAAACTTGTTTTGCCGTAAGAAAATGGAGAAATATATTAACGTAAATAGTACTGGCAATATATGAAGCCAATTTATGCTATTGGTATGACAGGATGTCATATCGAGAGGAAAATATGTACCAACCTTACATTCTCTTGGAGTTTGTTGATTACAAGGATCATTATTTATTTTCTCAGTTCATGAACTGGTTTAAAGTTTGCGAATTAGTAGAGAATATTCCACAGTTGCAACGGCTTTATTTAGGTTCATGTTTGAAGGCCCTTTTTATTTCATATGGTATGAGTGGTTCTGTCGATTCTCTTCTTTCCTTGGATAAGTATCATAACGATAATATTTTCTTGATTTATAAAGTGTGCTGCAGGGATTTTAAACAATACATATTCTTATTGATAACACACTAATCATATTTTCTAATTTAGTATTTCATGGTAAGACAAATGAGTGCTGAATGAGGTATTTAAAAGCTAGTTTCTGGTGGGTTTCATAATTAGTCAG
>BOPN01005815.1:60000-67500 GCA_017312705.2 Penaeus japonicus | reverse complement strand
TATATGTATACATATATATATATATATATATATATAAATGTCTTTTCTTAAGGTCTGGATTTCTCTTCTTTTCCTTAGCAATAATTGGATTATGACCTTTTTAGTGTGTTAGACTTGATATACAGATTTTATATATATATATATATATATATATTATTGATCTATTCATTACTGGTATCATCTTTAATACTAATGTTATTACCATTATTATTACTGTTATTATCATTATCATTATCATTACTATCATTATCATTTTTGTTATTATTATTACTTTTATTATTATCAAAAATCATAATTATTATGAATACTATTACTTATAAATGTTATTCTTATCGTGTTATGGTTTGTTAATGTTTTTGTGTTAATCACTTTGATTTTAGTGTTGCTATTGTTCTTGTTATTGCAATCATTATTACTCTCATCGTGATTATCATTATTATAATTTTCATTATTATTATTATCATCATTATTATTGTTGTTATTATAATATCATTATCATTATTATCATCATCATAATCATCGTCATCATCTTTATATTTATCATCATCAATAGTATTATCATTATCATTATTATTTTCACTATCTTTATTCTCATTTTTTTTTAATCCCAATTACTATTATTATCATTGCTATTATAATTATCGTTATTAACATTAGTATGGTTATCAGCTTTATCATTGTCTTTGTTATAGCTAATACCATCAGAGATGGTTAATAGGGATGGTTATGTAGTCTACATGATAATAATGATGATAATAACAATAATGATAATAAAAATAATGACCACTTCTTCTATCAACGACACTTACGCAAAGTTCCTTGAACAACAAAAGTCGCCTCGTTACGATGTAGACCTTGTGACGATGTTACACCTTTGACTTCATTCACTTTCTTCCCCATAGACCGATAGTCTGGCCATCGCCAAGGTCTGGTCATCGTCAAACACTAACCCCAAAAATAATCATCGGCCGCGAATTTAAAAATGTTTCAGTATATTTCAACTATATTCATCTATATTTAGAATAATAACTTATTTCATGCGTAATTCTATCTGGCATGAATTCATTATACCTATACATGTATATCTGTCTTAGTTGAGGAACCGCCGCTTCCGTCCCAGGTGCAATCGGTCACACGACGGATGCACTCTTACGATAGGCCGCCCCGGCAAATTCTTCCCCTCTTCAGACTTCGCACTTCTTATTTCTTTAGCTTCTAAAAATCTGCTTAAGACGTTCTTTAGCTTCTAAAGACATTGTATTAGTCTTGTATCACTCCCCCATCAGACGTAGGCCTTACTCTATTTTGCGAAGTCACCCCAAGAATAAACCCCGTAACTTAACTTAGTGCTATTGAGGTCGGGCCCTTTGGTCACATGCAGTGTTGTGTCTACCGCTTTCGAGCATTCTGCTCCGAAATCTGCTGATCAAGGAAGCAATGTCAGGAATTGACCTGCCAGCCACTCACGCTACACTTTCACGCTCTCTATTCAATGCTCTGTCCAGATTTTGACCTCAGGCGCACAGACAGCCGTCGCCGGTCCTAAGGCAATGACCAACCGCCAACCTGGGCACGGAACATGTGGATGGAATCTTCTGATACTCCAAAATCCCGTCGAGGCAGCGAACAAAGCTGCTCAGGTCACTGCGGCATAACACAAGCTATGCTGATCAAAGGTCTGGATTTTTTTTCGGTGCACTTGCATGTATAGAAGAAAAATAATGTTCATAGCCGTTAAAATAACAATGCGCAAAAAAGCAAAATGAAATGTATCCCCTCGTTAAATGATCCATGATATCCCCCCTCTCATTTCCCGGCGATGAATGCCTGTATGTATGATTATGCATATTTGGATGTTTGTATAAATGGGTACAGGATTTTTAAAAGGCGTTTGATTACATATTCATATAATACTAAAGTACATTTCTACAAAAAAAATTCATGCAGTTAGATAACCGATATATATATAATCATGTATATTTAGAGGTCTGTATAAATAGGGACAGCATAAATAGATTTAAAAAAACTTGTTTATAGATATGGAGTAGAATTTAGATAGATTTGTTTACAAAGGGAGTAAAAAAAAAAAAAAAAAAACGTTAAAGGGAATATTTCCACTTGTTTCGCCAAGAGAAATGCCAAATACTCGAACTAGCCGACGAAATGATTCTGTGGGCTCTGCACTCTATATTTCACTGTGTAAATAGTGCGTACGGGCTATGTCCTTTTTTTTTTTTTTTTTTTTTTTTTTTTTTTTTTTTTTTTTTTTTTTTTTGATGGCGGGGGAAAGGGTCTTCTATGTGATTTTTTCGGTTTGTTTTAAAAAAGGAAGTATACGCAAAAATGTTTGTTTATCTTGCGTAAGATATCATATGCTGTCTAAATACTTCATATTACCTTGACTTACATTCTTCATTTATATGTGAATTTTGATATAAAGTCATTCTCTCTCAGCTATAATGTAAGTAAAGCATTAAAGAAAATGGTAATTCTAAAAAAAAAGGTTATACGAAAAGTGTCTGGAGAGGAAATTAATTCATAGTTCTCCATGGTTTCTCTCATCATATTTACATAATTTCTCCCGACTGTCGCCATTTGTTTTCTATTAGTAATTTTACATTTCTATTATTTTCATGTTTCTTTAGTTGCTTTCATTCAATATAGAATATCTTGCAGAATACATTAAAATATCTAATAACCACTTTCCAGCAATATTGATGATTCTCTAAGTTTTCTAACGCTTAGTATTTATTGCTATTGAGGATGTGAAAAAATAGATTCATTACCTTTAATAGTATTCATGCTTACTGATGCTTTATGGTTACTGATCTCCCTCATCGCAGCAACGACGAGCGGAAACATGATATTTAGGTATTGATCTGATAAATGGTACATGTATAATATGACTAAGTGTATGTTTCAATGTAATTCTTGATTTACATATAACGATTACATTAACGAAGTTATATAAGTTATTTGAACTTCAGTCTTAACATCGCCATACAGATGCATCATTCCCATGTACGTCAATATTTGGTGATTTTTGGGAAATCCTTAAAATTCACGGGGACTGTTCAGAAGTAGACTCCATTTATTTTTTATTGACTAGTGATACCATTTTTTTTATCAAGATTTACCTATTCCACTTTTATCACAAAGATTTTAAAAATGTTATTAAATAATTAGTTTAGTCTGGGGTGAAATTACCTGTTTTCTATATTCACTTCGTCAATTTAGCAGTAATTACTTAACGATGTATTCAAATTATGTTGTTTAATTTAATCGTGTATAGTATAATTTTAGTTTTTAAGATTATTTTTACTACAATTAAGCATGATATTACACATGGTGAAAATATATTACAAATTAAAAAATACCTTTTATTGGCAATATCTACAACATGCAACAACTTCTCACATATATTCTGTTCCCTTATTCACATTTCCTTTCACTCTCTTCCGCAATTGTCGTGTATTAGATATGGAGACAATGGTATAAATGTCCCGGGACCGCTTCATGTCTCCAATCAGTCTTTCACAATGCTGATTATGGCCGGGAATTAGTACACTCTTAGGCTCCCATACAGAGTAATTACCTTGGCCATAGAGATGGCATATCTTATTTATGTCTTCCCGTATATAATAGAACAAAGGGGAACTAAACACTCTTTCCGAAAAACCTGGGACATTCACAAACTTTTCTATGCTGAGGTTGCATAACTCCTCATTGAAAAATTGTACCGAATTCGATCCTTCAGCTTGGCTGGTTTGTATATCCAGCCTTTTTCCAATCCCATTTTCAGCATACCAAATACAGTCAGCATCATGGAAATGCCATCTGTGTTATGAAGATGTCTATTGATGCATGCAATGTAGGATTTGTCAAACTTTAATCTGATCCCTACTTCTGCATACATTTGAGATGTCCCACCTGTTGTCTAAAGTATTGTCGGCTCATTACTAATGACAGCTTTTCGCTAGCTAAGGAAATGGATTTTGTAGAACTCGAAGATACCTTAGGGTTCTTTTGCAATGTTCTCAAACATCTAATAAGATTGTCTTTCAAGCCAACTTTTGTCTTGGATGGCAAATCAGCATTTTCAATATTTTCTAATTTATCAAGTACATCAAGTGATATACAAACATGCAATAAGGAACACAAATAACCTAACCACCTAACACCAACTGACACAAATTTCCTATCAATATCATGCTTTTTTAAATTCTTTTCTGGACACAAGAAGACAAAAGAATTTTTGCATATCTGTCATGTGGTTCATGAATGGTTCCCCGCAAATGGCACGAAAGTCAATTGTCCACTTAAAAAGGGCCTCATCATTTACATCCTCAAAAAAATCAATTACTTCTGTTAATTCCCTGAGGTTTTGGTATATTGTTTTTAAAGATGACACCATTGCAGAAGAGCCCATCTCACAGGTTAATGTACCGAAAAGTGCAGAATTCAACATCTTAAGAGCTTCCCCGGCAATGCATTCTTGGGAATGAATTCGGCACATCACTAAGCAGCAGGGCGAATCTGTTATATCCTGGTACCAGAAGCAAGGCCTCCTTTTTTTCCTGTGCCAGAGTTAACAGTTGTTTTATCGCGCGCTAGCCCAATAACTTTCTTGTAGTTCAAAGGAAGATTTGCCAGATGCTCACCAAGTCTTTTACCTAAAATATGGGAGAGGAATAATTAGTAACAGGTAATACCATTGACATTAATGAAGATGTTTATACATATATTTATATTGAAGATGTCTATATCTATATATATGATTCGAGTTTATACCTGTGTATTTAATGAATCTGAAATTTAAGATAATTACCAGTTGAGTGATTTTTGAAAAACATGATTTCCAGGGGCATTGTCTTCACTGCGCCATCAGATGACAGTCCAGAGATCAGCATCATCGGTCTCTTTCCCATCAAATTGTAGCACATACGCTTTGCAGCTCGTCTTCAATGAAGCTAGAGTGTCATCTCTTTTACCAGTAATTGCCTCCCTTTTCTTGCGGAATATGGTGGTATCTGAAGGAATCAATCTGCTGCCAAGACCTACCACTAAAGAAAAAGACATCAGTATCTCTTGTACAGCTTCACTGGAGACGTTCCATCGCATTGCAGTTTCCACGACAGTTGTCCAATCAAATTTGTTACATTTCTTCCGTGGTGTATTTCCGTTTCCTTCCTGGTAGTCATCAGGAGGGGATAAATCTTCTGAGGTTGTGGAAGATTGGTTTCCGTTGTCATATCCATCATCTGTATCGTCTTCACATATCCCTGGATCACTCAGTCATTTTATTTGCCAGACAACGTTTCCTCTTATTCCTGTATTCCTTCCTTTTAGCAGCTTTACGGCCAACAGAACCGAGGGATCCAGCACTTCCTTTTAAATTTGCTTCATACCACTCGGTCTTCTTGTAGCACTTCTCTCGGTTGTCTTTTGGCTTAATTTCAGTACCAATAAACGAAGCTTTCAAGTTCTCCTTCTTCTGTGTATAATGATATTCTTTCTTTATGTTAAGTATTTTTGTGATGGCATTTAGTTTAGTAATAGCCTTCAGTCCAAATTTCTGATATAAATCTTCAATTTCAGTCACAAGTTTCGAAGCAATTTGTCGTCCAGAAACGTTTGGATTTTCATCAAACACTTTCAGCGAATTATATCGTACCAAAATATCAGCCTTTGTGAGTGGCCTTAATTAATGGTAAAGAATTGTTTTGGCCAAATTCCTTAATTATAGATTCACTACCACTTCGCAACTTTTTTTAGACATTCCGAAACACAAAAACACACAGCAACACAACAGAAGCTTGAGGAAAAGTATAATAATGTTATTCATGGCCTAACATTTATATGCTTATTGAAGAAACACGGGCATTACTTTATAGGCATTTAAGGTCAGTGAGGAACTAAAAGTATTGAAAGACTTCCGACCTCAATTTGGGTTTCTAAGGTCATCGAGGAACTTGTTATATGCGATATTTAGGTGACTAAGGTCAGCAAGGAACTTGTTACATGCGATATTTAGGTAGCTAAGGTCAGCGAGGAACTTGATGCACCTAAAGACATAAATTTGGTTATGATTCGGAGAGGAACTATGATCACTTAAGGTCAGCGAGGAAGTTCGAGGTGCGTGGATCTCGTCCGCCTGCGCGGCCCCAATTCCGCGGAAATGCGTAATATCTAAATTGGATAGCGCAACCCCTAAATATTATCAGATCAAGGTTATTTTTTCACATTTCATATTTATGATATATGGAGCCTATTTATGTACATACAATGACATTTCAAAAGTTGCAATTATTGAAATACCCTATTTTTATTGTACGTCTCACCCCTTCTTCAATTATTGACCTATATTCTCTTAATCAGTAGGTCACTCAATTAAGTTGAGCATCATAAAAAATGTGAATATTTAAGATCACACGTTGGGCATAGCTATGATAATGAAGTTTATGAAAATTATGATCTTAATACTGTATTGCGTAAGTATGTGTTAGCGAGTATGCGTGTGCTCGAGTGCGCTAATTTCCTATTAAAATTTCCACTAGTTGAAAATTTGAGAAGGGGGAGGGGCGGAGGGTAAGGGCAAAGTACTAAAGGGGCGTGTTGATGAAAAGGTATAGAACCAATAATATACCTACAATTTTCTGCAGTTGCAACTTATCAAAATTCCCTTTGGTCCCCATTATCATTTTTTTGCGTAGCATTTTTTCAACTAGAGGATTAAATTTTAGTGTTTCCATGACCTTTTTGAAATTCATCATGTACTAGGTCTCTGTTCCACCGGTTGGCAAATAGGCTTGGATTTGTTTGAACGTGCATTATTACACGATTTTTAATTGCATACCTATTAATTTATTTGCATACCTATTTATTTTTTCATAGTCCCTTTCTTTCAGATACAATCAATGATGTGTACGAAAAAACAATACAATTTTTCTCCTATATCACCTGTCCTAGGACTGTCTGTTCGTTTTCGGTGGCATTCATCCCATAAGCACTGGATACTAAATGGCTGGACTGTTAACTGAAGATGATCCCACAGTATGAGCCTGCTTTGTTGCAAAAATAATGCATTTGATATCATCATCATCATCATCACACTCACACACACACATTCACTCACTCAATAACGCTCACATTCACTCGAAAGCAAATGTAAATTCGCGAAAAAATCAAGTCAACATGTAAAATTCCTTATGTATATATATATATATATATATATGTATACATATATATAAAGACATTTGTCAAATAAAGTCCAGAGATAAGATATAAACATGATGTGGAAAATCGAGAAAAAAATGGCGCACGGCTATTTATAAGATTGATGCAATTAAATTCTACGGGGTTTGATCTCCCAGTTTTGTTTACGCAGTCTCTTAGCCCCATGCTATTTAACATTTTAATGCACAAACTATTAAGCAATATACCACTTGAGGGCAGTGATTCCATTATTTGTTATGCTGATGACATCTGCATTAAAACATC
>BOPN01005815.1:27500-30000 GCA_017312705.2 Penaeus japonicus | reverse complement strand
GCCTTCCTTCCCCCCCCCCCCTTCATCCTTCCTCCGACCTCCAACCCACCTCCCTCGTCCCCCATCGACTTCCAACCCACCTCCCATCACCCCCCCCCTCACCCCGACCTCCACTCGCCCGCACTCTCTCTCTCTCTCTCTCTCTCTCTCTCTCTCTCTCTCTCTCTCTCTCTCTCTCTCTCTCTCTCTCTCTCTCTCTCTCTCTCTCTCTCTGTAGTAGAGTTGTTCTAGAATTTGCTGCCGCTGGTTGTTACTGGTGCAGATGTAAGAGTTGTAGCTTATAGTTGGTGGTTAGAGTTAAAGCTGTGGCAGATTTGACGCTTTATTTCTACGGGAACTTGATGGCATGAGTCTGTAGGAGGCTGGGGGCGTTGTATTGAGGAGGGTGGTCTTCAGAAGGATTTTCGACGCGGCTAACATAGGCAGAACCAAATTCTGGTATTAAGTACATAGCAACTTAAAAATAGTTCAAATTACATTCACAGGAAAAACTGTTAAAAGAGGGGACATGCTGTTCGCCTGAGGCAACCTTTATTTTTGGCGCGAGGAACAAGGGGAAAAGAACAAAATACATGATAGACAAGTGATAAATGCATATTGATGCAAGGAGTAATTGTACATGCATAGTCAGTGATTGAGCGCATTGCGAGCATCATTTTGAGTACAGACGAGACATCGGTTGTGAATGAAATAAAACTGGGAATGATATAAAAGATGGATTGGGAACACTACGGGTCAATTTGAAGGAAAGGTATTTTCTTGACCTGGGTCGACGAGGGGAACAGGAACACGAACCGCAGAATGCACTAGATTCCAGATGGTTACTCTCTCTCTCTCTCTCTCTCTCTCTCTCTCTCTCTCTCTCTCTCTCTCTCTCTCTCTCTCTCTCTCTGTAGTAGAGTTGTTCTAGAATTTGCTGGCGCTGGTTGTTGCTGGTGGAGATGTAGGAGTTGCAGCTTATAGTTGGTGGTGAGAGTTAAAGCTGTGGCAGATTTGACGCTTTATTTCTACGGGAACTTGATGGCATGTGTACAGATAATGGGCGTGACACAAAGAGAGGAGTGGGGCGACGTGCCATGCCCGCGAAGGCGAGCGGTCGGAGTCTTTATGAGGCTGGGGTCTTGAGGAAGGTGGTCTTCAAAAGGGTTTTCGACGCGACTAACATAGGAAGAACCAAATTCGGTTTTAAGTACATAGCAACTTAAAAATAGTTCAAATTACATTCACAGTAAAAACTGTTAAAAGAGGGGACATGCTGTTCGCCTGAGGCAACCTTTATTTATAGCGCGAGGAACAAGGGGAAAAGAACAAAATACATGATAGACAAGTGATAAATGCATATTGATGCAAGGAGTAATTGTACATGCATAGTCAGTGATTGAGCGCATTGCGAGCACCATTTTGAGTACAGACTGTTCTTCAGTCTAATCTTTCCCTCTCCCCTTACTTTTACGCTCGACCCCTTTCCCTCAGCCGTTCCCCTCATTTTACCTCCGCCCCTCACTCTCTTCCACACACCGTCTCATTACCCACTTTTTCTCACTCCCTTTCATCCCTTACCCTCACTTCCTCTTTTCTTCTCCCCTCACTTCCTCTTTTCTTCTCCCCTCACTTCCTCTCCTTCCCTTCACTTCCACTTCTCATTCCTTCCCCTCACCCCCACTGCTCATTCCATTTCTTTACTCCCTCACCCCACTCCCTCTTCAAATCCCTTCGCACACTCTCCCTTCACCTTCCCACTCCCCCTCCCCTTCCCCCCTACCCCCTTTTTGTGAAACAATATGTGATACAATAAGTGATTCTTTTTAATAAACTCAAGTCATACATATTTACTTCAATGTTGTTATTTTTTTAAATAATAATAACGTTAACATTATTTTCCCCTAACCTGACCGAACCGCCAACTCTACGCCCTGTATAATTCTCTCCTGCAGGAAACGACTGATAATTCGTTGACCAACTCTTGTCAAGCCCATTTTAGGTCAAACGCTGTCAGGGCGATGAAAAATTGAACAAGAAATAAAAAGCACAGGGGGATGTACATGAACGCTCTCTGGTTTAAATGTCATTGTATTTCATGCTCGGGTGTAACGGAGCTGGTATTACAACGCGGTTTAGGTCGCCGCAGGATTGACGTGGTCAATTTTATTATTTACTCACACGTGCACACACGCACGCACACAAACAAATAAACAAACAAGCACACACACACGCACACACACACACACACACACACACACACACACACACACACACACACACACACACACACACACACACACACACACACACACACACACACATACATGTGTGTGTGTGGGTGTGGGTGAGGGTGTATGTTCGTGTAGAGAGAGAGAGCGAGAGAGAAAGAAACAAACAAACAAACAAACAAATAAACAAACAGAGAGACAGAAAGAGAGGAAGAGAGAGAGAGAGAGAACAGAAAGAGAAACAGAGAGATATATATATATATATATATATATATATATATATATATATA
>BOPN01005815.1:17500-20000 GCA_017312705.2 Penaeus japonicus | reverse complement strand
GTGTGTGTGTGTGTGTGTGTGTGTGTGTGTGTGTGTGTGTGTGTGTGTGTGTGTGTGTGTGTGTGTGTGTGTGTGTGTGTGTGTGTGTGTGTGTGTGTGTGTGTGTGTGTGCGCGCGCGCGCTAAGATACAAATCATGATGCAAGCTGTGTGTGTGAGATTTTTCGTTGAGTTGTGTACATATCTCGCTTCATTTTTATATCCCCCTCTATCCCTTCCTTCTCTCTTCTCCTTACCTTATAATCTACATTAAGAAACGGCGCAAAATAGTGAACCCGTGTTATGATCGCAAACACCGCCCGCGGTGAAGGAAGGAAGCACGGCCTGTTGCTCCCTCTTTCCTCCTCGCTCTCCGCTCCACTTGGCGAATTGACCGATGGGGAAGAAAGAGAGGGAGATGGAGAAGGAGAGAGAGAGGGAAGGAAAGGGAGAAAGAGAAGGAGAAGGAGAGGGAGATGGAAGATGGAGAAGGCGGGGGAGAAGGAGAAGAAGAAGAGAAAATGAGAAAGAGAAAAAGAGAGAGAGAGAGAGAGAGAGAGAGAGAGAGAGAGAGAGAGAGAGAGAGAGAGAGAGAGAGAGAGAGGGAAAGAGAGAGAGAATAAAGAGAGGGAAAGAAAAAGGAACGTAGGGAGGGAAAGAATCGAAGGGAAAGAGAGAAGGAAGGCGGAATGGACACGTAGGAACGATAAAGAGTGGAGGCCAATGAGAAGGATGTTTGGATTGAGAGAGAAAAAGAAAAGTAAGTCAAATCAACTGACATTTGGCCGATTTACTGACTTACTAAAAAAGCAAACAAACATAGGAACCAGAAAGGAAGGCAAGCAAAAGCAATCACAGTCGAGAGATCAGGAATATAATCGCATTTCTTGTCTCTGCTGAAAGTTCCAATTCTGAAATATGAAAAAGGATACAAATGAGAGATATAACTGAAGGAATTGATTCAGGAAATTGATTTCATTGTTGAAAAATGTTAGAAATTTAGGTCCATTTTCTTGATAAATCTTTTGGCTTCCTTTGTCTGATGCACTTTCCCAGAGACACTTTTAATGTCTGTGTTACCGCGCCTGTGAAAGACGAATGTATTGTTCAGCATATTATGTTTGTTGTTGTTTTGTTGTTGTTTGTTGTTTTTCGTGGGGGGGAAGTACCAAATGCGTCTATACTTTACTTAAAGGTTTTATACATTACGTACGTATTCTTCATTATGGACTTAGAGGAAATATGATATGATGGCCACGGTTGGACGCTTTGTGACGAATGTAAGTTTATGTGTCTGTGCATATATGGGTTGATGTGCGTTTGTGTTTCTGCGTTTCACCTAACCTGACCCAACGCAACCCAACCCTAACCTTACAATAGCATCGGTTTACCGTTTCGTACATTTCTAAAACAATATACCGACAACCGAGAAATGTTTACAAATAACGTTATTGTATATCTTGCATTGAAGGTGTAGGCGCCTAAAATACCTAGCCATCCTCAGAATTCATTTTAGGAGAGATACGGACGTCGGACGCCCCTATACGTGTATGAATACGGATAGGCTTATTACACATTCACACATACAAACCCAGAGAGAGAGCGAGGGAGAGAGAGGGAGAGGGAGAGGGAGAGGGAGAGGGAGAGGGAGAGGGAGAGGGAGAGGGAGAGGGAGAGGGAGAGGGAGAGAGAGGGAGAGGGAGAGAGAGAGAGAGAGAGAGAGAGAGAGAGAGAGAGAGAGAGAGAGAGAGAGAGAGAGAGAGAGAGAGAGAGAGAGAGAGAGAGAGAGAGAGAGAGAGAGAGAGAGAGAGAGAGAACGAGAGGGAGAAGAGAAATTTGGGAATTAGAGAGAAAACAAGAGGATACACCCGAAGGACGGGAATAGTCCGGGAATAATTGACATCGGCGGATCCTATTTGCAGTTTACGAAATGGAATAGATGTTGGCGAAGACATGACCGAGAGGCTGGAGGGAAGAGGATCAGCGAAGTAGAAGACAGGGAATGGAGGAAGAGGAGGAAGGGGAGGGGGAGGAGGAGGAGGAAGGGAAGGGAAGGGAAGGGGATCAGCGAGAAAGAAAGGGAGGAGGAGGAGCGAAGGAGGGTGGGGGGAGGAGGAGGGAAGGTAGGAGGGAGGGAGGGAAGAGGAAGAGGGGGGAGGAGTAGGAAAGGAGTGGGGTCAGCGTGGGAGAAGACGGGTAATGGAGGAAGGGGAAGGAGGAGGAGCAGGAAGAAGTGGAAAAGGAAGGAGGTGGAGGAAATAGGAGGAAGGAAAAAAAGGAAGAAGGAAGAGGACAGGGAAAATAAGAGGAAAAGGAGGGGGAGCGCTTGGTAGGGGAAAGGAGGCGAAACAAGAGAATATGGAGAGGGAGAAAGGAACGAGGGAAGTGAATGCGAGAAGGAAAAGTAGAGGTCGTTTGAGGGAGATTAGGAATAAGAAGGAGAAGAGAAAGAAAAGGAGAAAACAGAGGTAAATGAATATATCTTTAAGTGAAAACGTCTGCCCGTGATAACTCATATCGTA
>BOPN01005815.1:5000-12500 GCA_017312705.2 Penaeus japonicus | reverse complement strand
GATGGAAGGAAGGAAGGAAGAGAGAAACAGATAGCAGGGAAATGATACCAAGGAGTAGAAGAAGAGAGGAAAGAGAAGGAGGAAAAACTGAAAGGGGAAAGCTTTATCTATTTATATAATGTTAGCTCACCGAGGAAGATGATGATGATTATTCATTTTAGGGTTATTGTCATTATCAGTTTTCATAATTTTCATTATCATCATCATTATTTTTATTGTTTGTGTTATCATTACTGTTATTATTGTTGAGGTTGTCTCCATCGTCATTGTCATTGTTATCATCATCATCATCATTATGTTTGTTATCATTATCATTATAATTTTTCTATTTGTCATCTCATTATTGTTGTTATTTTTGTTGTTGTTATGGGTATTAGTTATTATTATCATCATTATTTTTTTATTGTTATTACTGTTCCTGTTTTGTGATTGTTATTATTATTATTATTATTATTATTATCATTATTATTATTATTACTTGTTATTACTATCATTATATTATTATGTTTTATTGTTATTGTTATTATTATTATTATTATTATTATTATTATTATTATTATTACTGTCATTATCATCATCATAATGATAATCATCATCATCACCATGACCTCCACCATGACCACCACCGCCGCTGCCGCCCACTGCCGCCACCATCATTTTTGCCACAATCACCATTAATGCCGCGGCCATTGTTCCGTTCTTATTATTGCTGTCGAAGTGTTATCTTGCCTTCGTTTCTTCGATTTAATCTTCCCTTTTGTTCATCCGGCACTGATATATTGTCGTGGATTATCGTCATCATTTCAGTTCGCGATTCAAGTCCTGAAATTACGCGCTGAAGTCACTCGTACCCGCAACCGCTGCTCCTTTGTTTACGCGTCAAGACCAGCCACTGGGTTCGGCGGATTCATGCATCCGGGTATCCGAGAACGGCTCGGGGTTGCGGGTGACATTTCTTTTTGGCTGTGGGTTCTTTTGGGTTTAATATCGTCTCTTTTTTTGTTATTATTGATATTATTACTGTTGTTGTTATTACTATTATCATTGCTAATAGTATCATAATCATGATAATCTTCATCATCGTTATCATCATCACCATCATCATCATCATCTTCATCTTCATCTTCATCTTCATCTTCATCTTCATCTTCATCATCATCATCATCATCATCAGCATCATCATCATCATCATCTTCATCACCACCACCACTACACCACCACCACCACCACCACCATCCTCACTATCTCCCTCAGCGTCTTACTCTGGACCCAGTAGATTTGAGAGCCAGCGTACGACCTGCACGGGAGAACAAACCAGCTTATTCCAGAAACGGCAGTCGTACTCTCGGTGTTTCGAGAAAGTTCTAGAAGCTTTCCCAGACTTCGCTTGGATGGAGACTAAGTCAAAAGCAAGACAAAGTCATCACTGGAACAACTTGGCAACTTGGGCTTATCTGACACAAACAAGAAGTTTCCTTTTAAGTTATGGAGATATTTCATTTACATGCATTTAAATAGATGGACAGATGAAGGGATGTGGCATTTAAACACGCACACACATACATACGTGCACGTGTGTGTATGTAAGCATATATATATATATATATATATATATATATATATATATATATATATATATATATATATATATATATATATATATATATATATATACATATATATATATATATATATATATATATATATGTATATATATATATATATATATATATATATATATATATATATATATATATATATATATATATATATATATATATGTATATATATGTATATAAATATATATATATATATATATATATATATATATAGAGAGAGAGAGAGAGAGAGAGAGAGAGAGAGAGAGAGAGAGAGAGAGAGAGAGAGAGAGAGAGAGAGAGAGAGATATATATAAGTTTATATATATGTATATATATATATATATATATATATATATATATATATATATATATATATATATATATATATATATATATATATATATATATATATATATATATATATATATATATATATGTATATATATACACATATATATATATAAACACATAAGTTTATATATATATATATATATATATATATATATATATATATATATATATAAATATATGTATATATATATATATATATATATATATATATACATATATAAATTATATATATATATATATATATATATATATATATATATATATATATATATATATATATATATATTATATATAATGTGTGTATGTATGTATGTATGTATGTACGTGTGTGTATATATATATATATATATATATATATATATATATATATACATATATATATACACACACACACACACACACACACACACACACATTGTATCCGCACACACACGCGCAGTAGAAATGGGTTACCGGGCTGGACGCGTGTGTGTGTTTGGGTTCTAACGTGGCTCATAAATGATATGCACTCGTTTGAGGTTCATCAGAGCGTATTTGCCATCTGATCACGCCCCGGCCGCCCTAGAGTGGGAGTGCTCAGGGGCGGATTTGCATACACTGCACCGTCGCGCATGTGATTAAGGGGTCCTAACGGTGCAGTGGGAGCGTGGTCGATTGGCACGTAGGCCAGCCAAGTGGCGGTACGTACCGTTTAGCAAAAGCAGATTAGTGAAAGACTGCCCAGTGTAAATATGGACTCTGGTGATAACGAGGCTAATGTTAATAACTTGACCTCATCATTGTTGGGTGTGTTATCTGAGATAGCCGATTCTTCGGGGGAATGCTGGAAAATATAGAGCCTAAACCGCTGAAATATAGTCTAGGTGGAAACAGAGTGTAAGGGAAAGTATTAGGAGGAATGAGAACGCCAACTAAAACCGAAGAGAATTTAAAGATTTTTTTTATTTTTTTTTTATGAAAGGATCGTGAACTCCTAATCCATGAGGATTTTACAGCACTTCCCATACCTTTTTCCAGACGACCCAATCGTTTGCAACTTATTTATTGCATGAATTTGTAACACGAGATGAAACATCCTCCCCGGTGGTAGTTTTCCTCCCACCACACGCTGTACTACCGACAACAACTCTCACTATTATTGCTCTTAACTCTGTTCAGTATCCCAGTTTACGGTTAAAAGTTAGGTAGGGCGGCATCTACAAAATACAGAAGGATTACTGCAATAACTTATGCTATTAAAGTTAAAGAAAAAACGCTCTAACCTCTTCTGGAAATAGGGAGTGCCCATTCTCATTGTTATTATTATTTTTATCATCATTATCATCATCATCATCATCATCATAATTATTGTTGTTATTATTATCATTATTGTTATTATCATCATTACTATAAACATCAAAGCCAATTATTTGCTACATACGTCGATCTCTTTCGCCCTTATTACTGATTCCAAAATTATTCTCGTTAGTGATGAAAAGAAAGGTAAGATTCGGTTCTATCTGTGCTATATAAACAATCACGTGTAGTTATAACGGCCCTGACTATATTGCACAGACACATAAACACACAAATGGAAGTATTTGACATGGGTTTTAAAGAAAAAACGTAAAGTAGAGAATGAGTGTTATACTGTCATCCTTAACCCTCGTGTTTGTTTACGTTTCTCGCCCCTTGCAACGCTGCAGCGTGAGAACCCAGCCGACTCTCTGTTCACCTCTGTATTCCTCCCTCCGTTCCTTTCTCTTTCTCTCTCTCTCCATCTCTTTGGATCTTTATCTTCTTTCTCTTTCTCTCTCTCCCCGTCACTTTTTATTTCTGTCCGTCTCTCTCTCTCTCTCTCTCTCTCTCTCTCTCTCTCTCTCTCTCTCTCTCTCTCCATCTCTATTTACCCCTACATCTACATCTCTATCTCCCCCTATCTACCTCTTTCTCTCTCTCCCTCCCTCTCCCTCTCCCTCCCTCCCTCCTTCCTCCCTCCTTTCCTCCCTCCCTCCCTCTCTCTCTCTTTCTCTCTCTCTCTTCTCTCCATATATATATATATATATATATATATATATATATATATATATATATATATATATATATATATATATATATATATATATACATGCATATATATATATCCATCTCCCCCTTCTATTTACCCCCTACATCTACATCTCTATCTCCCCCCTATCTAACTCCTTCTCTCTCTCTCTCTCTCTCCCTCCCTCCCTCTCCATTTCCCTCATTCCTCCCCTTTCCTCCCTCCCCCCCCTCCCTCCCTCCCTCCACCTCCCTCCCCCTCCCTCCCTCCCCCCCTCCCTACCTCCCCCTTCCCTCCCCCCCCCCACTCACCTCCCTCCTCCCCCCTCACTCCCACCCTCCTCCTCCCTCACTCCCTCCCTCCTCCCCCTCGCTCCCTCCCTCACTCCTCCCCCCACTCCCCTCCTCCCTCTTCCTTCATTCTTTTCCTTTTCACCTTTTATCTGTCTTCCTCTCTCTCTCACTCTCTCTCTCTCTCTCTCTCTCTCTCTCTCTCTCTCTCTCTCTCTCTCTCTCTCTCTCTCTCTCTCTCTCTCTCTCTCTCTCTCTCCCTCTCCATCTCCATCTCCATCTTCGTCTCTCCCTCCCGCTCCCTCTCCCTCTCCCTCCTGCTCCCTCTCCCTCTCCGTCTCACTCTCTCTCTCTGTCCGCTGTTGGTTAAATCAGCAGGGGTAACATGACTCATAAGCAACACGCATCACCCTCTAACAACTGTATTTCGTTGGTTTTGCCGCAAGACCAGTGATCCTATAGACACTGTGGCGGATGAGTGTGCTTGTTTGTGTTTGTATGTGTTTGTAGGATTGTATACTGTTGTTTCTGTTTCTCGTTGTCACACGCAGATACGAAATGTTCAGGATATCCCCCTTGGCGCTGTGTTGCCGTGGGGTATGTGTTGGGGCGAGGACGTAAGTGTGAGTGCGCTGCCCTGATGAAGTAAGCAGAGAGAAGACCCAGCTGGTTGGGAGGTGGTGGGTGAAGGGTGGGGTGGGGGTGGGGGTGGGATGGCGGGAGAGGGATGTGCACTAAAGCTGTTTTTGTTTACTCTTTCTTACTTCGTTTTGTTTATTTTATTGTTTGTGTGCGTGTGTGTGTGTGTTTGTGTGGGTGTAGATATGTCGCAGTATGAGACCTCATTGTTGCTCTATCTATCTATATATATATATATCTTAAAATTATGTTTCTGTAAGAAAAATTCTTGTTTTATTTCCATTTTGTTTGTGTTTATGTGTGTGTTTGTATGCTTGTGCTCCTTTATGAGATAACAGTGTTATCTTGCTATTTATCTATGTTTATATACCTTTATTATCCCTCTGCCAAAACATATATATATATATATATATATATATATATATATATATATATATATATATACATATATCAATTTACCTTTCAATCTAGCAGCATCATATTGTGCCACAGCTATCATGGCAAAGGGCAGAGGAGTGAAGTGTGACCCTGAGAAAGAACGGGTGAGTGAGTGTTTGCGTTTGTATGTGTGTGTGTGTGTGTGTGTGTGTGTGTGTGTGTGTGTGTGTGTGTGTGTGTGTGTGTGTGTGTGTGTGTGTGTGTGTGTGTGTGTGGGTGTGTGTGTGTGTGTGTGTGTGTGGATATATATATATATATATATATATATATATATATATATATATATATATATATATATATATATATATATATATATATATATATATATATATATATATATATACATATATATGTATATATATATATATATATATATATATATATATATATATATATATATATATATATATATGTATATATATATGTATGTATGTATATACACCAACCAAATCCAGACTGCCTTCCTGAGCAGCGAAACGGCACCAGGCGCGAGCGCTGATCCGCCAGCCGCCCCTCGCCTGTGACTGTGTAGCTGAATCCGCCCATGCCATCGCGGGGACGCGTTACCGCTTGCAACTTTGCAACATTAGGGGCGTTATTAGCATTCCCAGGCGTGTTCGGGAATATCCCTTAGTTAATAGAGGAGCGCGAGAGGAGAAGGGATGAGGATGGCGTCAGAAGGGGGGAGGGAGGAGGGCGGAGAGGACGCCAGAACTTCATGAATGGGCGAGTAAATGGGTCCTGGCTGAGGTAGAGCGTAAGAGGATGGTGAATGAGTAAAGGAGGGGGGGGGAGGAAGAAGAGGAGTTGAAGGAGGAGGAGGAGGAGGAGGAGGAGCGACACTAGACCCTGTCCGGGAGGTCAGTCTTCCTACGCAGGGTCTTCTCGTATAGGATGTCGGTTATCCCGGGATTTAAGAATACGGGACAAGAAAAGGCATAGGTTACGTGTCCATAGGATGCTTAAGATGCGAAATAATATTCTTCAGGATTCGAAGCGATCATTCATCATTCATCGTGCTTTTAATTATTCATCTGATTCTCCTACGCCGAGAAGAGTGAAACGTGTAGAAATATTCAGAAACCGATGCTGTCTGCGATTGCAAAACATTGCGGTTATTGAAAGTTTTTTATGATACATTGCATTTGCAACTGTACACCCGGAAGACACTGCACACGATCTCTCCGCTGGTATCGCCACGGAAAACGAATGAATCTGGTTTAAAGTTGCCAAAACAGTGTACAGAAACGCCGAGCATGTTGATAAAAGCATCAGACACCCCCCGAGGGCAGCCCACGGCCCGGCCCCACGCCCCCGTTTCCTCATTTGTTTACCCAATCACTCCGCGTAACATCATCATCATCTCCTCCAGAAGAGTTTGTTGGCTGCAATACCCTGGCGGACTTTTGCCAATGTGTCTCCGGATGACGCACTGAAGCAGGAAGGGAAATAAGGAAGCTTTCCATCCACGGGAAGTTCCAGGAGGAAGGGACTCTTTCAAGGGCTGCAGGTTCTGGCTTTGAGGGATAAATTCGTGTATGTGTGGGTGTGTGCGTGAGTGTATGTGTGTGGGTGTTTGTGGAACTTAATTACCTCAGAAGCAAGAACTTCTTAGCTGCTCGACCTCCTCCCCCTCTCAATCCCCTTTCCCAGATATATTACCCACCATCTCCTGCCGCATCCAGCAATAATGTTTATATATGAAGTATGTATGTGCGCCTTGTACTACACGCATGCGCACACCTAAACACACACAACACACGTACACAACTACATATAGAGAGATGCACACAATAACATACATTACACCACATAGCTTGTTGCGCCAAAGAAACCTTTGACTTTATAACACGGAAGACAGCTCGCTCATAGCCAATAGCGAGCCAGCGTTGCAATGACGTCACGCCAGCTGGTGTAAGTGATCAGCTGATTCAACGTTGCCATAACTTACCAAGTGCCAAGTGCCGGATTGTGACCACAGGGGAGTGGGGCCGAGGGGGGAGGGAGGGAGACGTGCACTTACCACCTGTTTCAGAATCAGTCTTTGTTGATTTTTAAACATCGAGGTATACTGAAGTGACTTTGGCAGATGTGGCCATCGTCGGCCACTTCTTGTATATAATGTTTTTTTTTCACCTCGATCATGAATATATAA
>BOPN01005814.1:60000-75000 GCA_017312705.2 Penaeus japonicus | reverse complement strand
TGTTTCAGATTGCCGTGAATCAACAACACTTGGCTGAATTCAGCCATCGGACCAACCCTGCTACTATGACCTATCTCAACGTTGCCTCCTCAAGCCAAGACATTACTCTTGCATGTGTCTGGATTGAGGACCCAGCTCCTCCACCACCTGCTCAGCCTCCGTATGGTGCTCCTAGTCCTGCCGGTCCTTACGCTCCACAGCCAAACTATGGGCCTCCTCCACCTTACTCAGGAGGTCCTGGCTATGCTCCTCCGATGTATCCTAATCAGCCCTACCAGCAGCAAGCAGCACCTCCTGGTCAATATGGGGTGAGTCATGTAACAATATTGGCTGAGAGCATAAGAATAGTAGTTGCTTTAAACACCAAGGCACAACAGAGTGAGATGATTATTTTCATCAAGAAAACACACTTCTACTTTCTTGTATAAAAAGATAGAGAATGAATAAGTAGATGAATGAATAAAATAAACAAAAGAATAAATTCTCAGTTGAATAATGAAATATGAAAGAAGTCAGTATGCAATGATTTCTGCACAAAGAATTTACAAAGAAATTTCAGATTTGAGTAGAAGATAGAAGGACATATTTAGGGCAGGGGGAATTCAGATAAAATTCTCACTATGTTATTCGATTTCATGATAAAATTTATTGAATAAAAAAGTTCTGAGCATATACTTAATAAGATAAATTGATTACATACAAGAGAAAAATTATGCTGAATGAGAGAAAAGTGATTTAGAGGCAGTTCAGGATTTTGGAAGGGATGGTTGGATTATGCTTGCTTGATACTTTAGACAGCGATTGGCATCTGTGTGTCTTGCCCCTCAACTCATTCATGACATGGTGTATGTTTGCCTAATTTTGCTCCCACCTGCAATATAGCAAGCCCATGGAGCTTCCCTCCAAGAGATATCTCAAGGCACAAGGCTGCTCTGAACCTCTCAGAGCAATAAAGTCAAAGCTTTGTGACATGATAGCACATCTTCTGGGTGTTTGAAATATTCTGATGATGTGACTTACGTCATCCGTAGTAGATGGGTTAAAACCCTGAGTAGACCGCGAATTGATGCCTTTATAGCTTGCTTTCCTACTGGTGATGTTAAACTAAACCTAATTAGTGACAAATAGGATGATCGTAGTAATTAATGATGCTTTTGATTATTTGTTGCCAAACTGAAATAATACCCTTCAGGTAATAAAGAAATGCTGTGCACCACTCTCCCTTGCCATTATGAGCACCTTGACAATTATCTTCAATCACTCCTTGACACTTGTCGCCATAACGAAAACTTTAAGTTGTAAAAATTTATTCCCCCTAATAATAACAAAGGTTGGTTTCAGTTCATGATAAAGACTTAAACTTTATTAATCTCTGGTATTGAAAAGTTGAAACAAAATTATTAGAGAATACAAGGACACTAAATTGTCCACACTAGATTCATTGTTATAGCAAGGTTTTAAACGGTTACATTTGGCTGTCAGATTTCTATGAAGACCATTGGCAAACCAAGTCACTTTTTATTTGGGTGTGTGTGGTAGACAGTAGATAAAATGTTTGGTAGAGCTGGAGAAACTAGTAGAATATACAGTCTACTATTGGCTGATAGCCATGAGGTAGTAGAGGCATCATGGGATGCCATTAACTGTGAATAAAATTTGCCATATAGTACAACTTTCTGCATCTGAAGACCAAGTGGCTGCATTATAAAAGTTGTACCAAGGACAGAGAAGCAGTGAAGACAATCATGTTTGCAAGTCCATAAGTAGCTATCTAAAAATTTACAGTTCATATTAGGCATATAGATTCAAGGTATACATGTACATATAAATGAATTTGACTAAAGAAGGAGTTAAGATAGTAATCTTTTTAGTTATGGATTTTGATGTATGTCTTGATGTACTTTTCTTATTTTAGATGTAAAACATATTTGAGACATTTGATCATAATATTCCTAACGTCCTCACCCTTAGCCACCCCAAGGGTCAGGGAGCAGTGGATCCAAAGGATTACTGGGGATGGCAGCAGGTGCGGGGACAGCTCTTGCAGGAGCCCTAGGAGCATCTCATTTGCTTGGGGTGAGTTTGAATGCACTGTGTAATTCCACTTTATGGTTTATAAACAAATAATGCCTTTCTTGTTATAGTTATAAGCAATAGGAATTTTCAGGGGCTTGGATCACTTTTTTACTGCGTTTTCCATTTGTTGAAATTAATAGCTTTTTATTCCCTCAGTTATGAATACCTATTTTACTAAATGTTAATTAATATCACTTTGCTAATATGCCATAGATAGACTCATATTTCATGCCAAAAGTCTTGAATCTTTAGATGTCCAGCCCATCCTGAACATCTTAAGATGTGGCCCATCTCAGAAGGATTGAAGATGTATATCTCATTTTCAGAAATCCAAGATGGGTGGATACCCAGGTGGAGGATACCCAGGTGGAGGATACCCTGGTCATGGGGGTTCCCATGGAGGCGGAATTCTGAACAAGGCCCTGGGTGTTGGAGGAGCTCTTGCAGGAGCCAAAATGCTTTCAAAGCCAGTATGTATAACCCTGGATAATTGATTTCATGCATTGATAATGTGAAGAAAGTTGGTAGAAAGAAATAGCTAGAATCATTACATGCAGTGGCTTTTACTTAATAATTTACACACAGGAATGTATTTTTATTTTAGTGGACCCTTTTCTCTCCATTTTTCAGAGCAAAGCCATGAAATATGGTGTACCACTGGCAGGTATGGGGGCCCTTGCTGGAGGAGGGTATATGATGCACAAAGGCTTCCATCATGGGTCCTCTTCGTCGTCTTCTGGCTCCAGTGAAGAGGAGTGAAGTGCTGAAACGTACATTGGCGGGTTATGATGTGTGAGACTGAACATTTGGCCAGTTCTACCTTGTAAAGTTAATGATAATTCACCATTTTTTACATAATTGTAGTAGTTTATTTTGTTTTTTGTTATAAAGTATAGGTTGAATCTCATTGATGTAGGATCTTTTGGTGGCTTAGGGCAGTGATATGACCCCCCACCACATATTGTTAGCATCAACCACAGCTTACTTGCAGTGGTTTCTACGGCCTTGAAATACTAATTTTAGTTTCACCGATCCCAAGCTTTGCAGTCTAGTGAGGTACAACCTGAAATAGAGAATTGCTAATGTTTAGTAAACAAGCTGGGTTTTGTAGTTGTCCAACAGATTCTAGGACTGCTTTCATAAGTCCATGTGTGTGTGTGTTTGTGTTTGTATTTGTGTTTTTGTTTGTGTGTGTGTGTGTTTGTGTTTGTGTTTGTGTATGTGCTTGTATTTGTGTTTTTGTTTGTGCATGTGTGTGTGTGTGTGTGTGTGTGTGTAAATATATGTATGGTATATTCATATATCAAGATACATATACAAAAAATGAAATTATTACTTAATTAATTATTTGTGCATGTAATACAAATCATTATTTTATATACTGCCACTACCTGTTCTCCCCATGGGAGAAATTGGAAACCTATAACCATTTTTGGAACATTACCCCAGCAATTATTAGTGTCCTAGCTTACATAGACTTCATATACATTTTTTTTTTTTTTTTTTTTATGTTTTATTGTCACAGGTCCGTTTTCTCCGTGGAGAGAGAGGATCAGTGCAGCCAGGTCAAACAGAAAAAGCACCAGAACAGAACATGCGGTTTATTACCGGAACAGACATAACAGAAACTACAATCACAAAGAGTACAGGCATAGACACATTACCAAGGCAGGAAAAGGTGAGGAAGACGAGGTCGCATGGTGGAGAGGAGACGGCTGGTCACTCGGAAACAGGGTCGCTGGTTCAACTAGGTCAACTAACAAAATTTGCAAAAATCGCGCTTTTTGTAGCTAGCCACTATGCCAGCTACAAGCATCCCCGTTCCTCAACACCGGACCTCGACCAATCACGAGTGACTTGAGCTGCGAGGGGTCGCTACCATGCACCGATGTCAGGGCGAGCCTCGGGCGGAGCTTGCCCCTGCACACCGACCAATCAGGTCGCTTGCTGCCACTGACCTAAGGTGCCCCTACTTCGCGAGCCAGGTCCTCGTGTACCTGCCCGGTTACACTGACGCACCTGCACCCACACACACAGTGTAATATCCATATACAAACAACATAACATATACATACACATATACAATACATCGAAACAAACCTAGCTAATGCCCCGGCATCGGGAGTTTGGCTGTGTCACACGGGTGTGACGCACCGTCGTCATAGGGTTAAGATATTCTCTGTAGCATATAACACTAAAGTTACTTGTTGATTACACCCTTACTAAACCCTTCAATGAGAAACAAATACATAAAAAAATATAGTTGATGATATTATACCTTAATGCCTTTGAATGGCTTTGCACCCTTTGAATAATGCCTTTGCTAACCACTGGAAATCTACATCAGCTGAAATTGCCACACATGACTCCCAATTAGTCTGTCGCATAAACCACAATTGAACCACAACACAAGAATAGCCAAATAATACTCACTCAGTTGACTAAAAGAAATGCAAGTATTCAGAGACACGTTACTGTGACACAACTAGAATATTGATTCCCTTGCTGAGGTAAACAGGATCAGCCAGCCCATCCTTCCTGTGTCAGCTGTTACCTTTCGGAAGTAATGTAGCTGTCATTCCTGGCAGGCAAAGTGTTTAAATGCAATGTGCAACAGTTTACCCTACAGGAAAGGGGAAGAAAACAGGAAAGCATTAGCAACCCTCACACTCACACAGAGATAAATACATATAATACAATTATTTTGATTATACCTGGGGTTTCAGAATATAATTTTTTATTATTAAGTGCTTTATTGTGCAGTATAATCACAGTTCTACATGTTTCTAATCCTTGGAAATATAAGAGATTATAAATGCATAAAACATACTTTTTGTGGATGTATATACCCATCAAATGTCCAGTATGATTAAATATCAAATAGTCTCTAAGATGATATAATGTTTTAAAGGTTATGAGAATGTTATATTTTGTTATCCCAAAATTCCAATTGTAATTTTAGTTATTATGTTAGATCTATAAATAAATTTTATTCCTTTTATGTTAAAATTATAGATTTATTACAGTAGTATAGCATGATGTTGTTAACCCATTCACGCCAGGACTATTCCGGCTCTAAATGGTTGGAATGCCGGGGTATTCGAACGCATAAGCCTAATGCCTCGGGGTTCTCGAGAGCACTAGCTACGAGCGAGCGCTTTACGCCCGCTCACCCGGTGCACCGGCCTTGACCAAATATCTCGTCGCCGTCATATGGTGGTAAAAATTGTTGTGTCGAAATACCCCAGCGTTAGACTGGACGGAGCAAAAATCACCTTAAGTTGAATCACAGTAACTTTTAAGATAGGCTTTGGAAGTGAATGGTCATTAGTAATGGGAGGCAATTATGCTGTTACAACAAATATTTCAAATTCATTGCTTCCTATATTCAGTTTATCATTTTCTTCAATTCAATTAATCAGTCTGTGAAACTATGAAGTTTATTTTATATATATATATATATATAATTATGATACTTCTTGTTATATATAATTAGTTAGACACTAGAGTTAGAAGGCAGAACAATCAAAATATACTTCCATAGATATACAGTGAGACACACGCGCTATGTACATACATTTGCACCCACCATGCTTTACATGTGTGTATATTTTTTTTTTCTTTATCACTTTCTCTCTTTTCTTCTGTTTTTTGCTTTTCATATTAATGTATTTGTATTTAATCAGAAAGCCATACCAATTGTATCCATAAATAGTATGGAGTATTGCTTATCCTCAGGAGATACTGTAAGTGGCTTTATCCATTATGTACATACATTATATAAAAGTCCAGTATCATAAGTCTGCACTATTGACACATTGTTGGTTCTCACCAAGGGTCCTTTCTTCAATGACCCATTCAGTATTTCTACTGATGATTTTGTGCCTTCATACTTATATTATTACAATAAGGCTACACATTATCCACTAGTATTTGGTGAGAGAATTTTAAAGTTTTTATTCACTTATCAGATGCTCCACACATGATCATCTTGAATAAGCTTAGATAAGTTTCCCACCATACATATATTAACTACTACGTTGAATTTGCAAGTCTGTAATTTATCTGTGAAATTCATTCCGTCCCCAAAAGAACCGGTTTCGTCACAGCTTAGGGATAAGGAGAATGTGAATATCATCTAAATCTTGGTATATATTTGTTCATATTAAATGTAATTTGGTTGAGGCACCATAACAATATACAGTATAGGATAAAGGATGATATCTGTGATGAATACATTTGTTACTCAAAAACTTTACTTACTACCAGATATATTGCTACAAAAATGTTTAGTTGTTGCCTTTTCATCTGTTTGTTGTTTGTCTTCATTTCAAAGAAAAAAGTCTTAGATTTTAAAATCTTTTGGGTAATTGGAAATAATGTTAACAGAAAATTGATATCTATTTATATTTTAGATAACTAAAGAGGATTACCTAAGCCCATAGGATGGAAATATTAGCAGGTTTTATTGTCAAACTGTAACAAAAGTATGTCTATTGTTAACTAATTTTCCTATGAAAATTTGCATTTGAACTCTTAAATGATATAAGATTTTGTTGAACTGATGATACACTGTGAAGGATATAATTATTTTTTATGATTTGTAAAATAAACCCACCCATAATCCTTGCAGATACCAAATGTGTTTTGGAATTCTTCAAACCTATTATGTGATAAGCAGTTGATTATTCTACATGGAATTGCCTTCTGATTAATGGACTGTAGGTCCAAAGGCTAAAAGCTTTCAGTCTTGTAGACAGTATTAATACAACCCATTTACGTGGGAAATACTTTAAATTTTCATCCATACATCCAGTATCTTGTTTAAAAAATAAAAACTTTCATGATACAATATAAAGCAAAACTAGATAAATAAAATGTGAAAGTATGAAGTATGCGTGGTAAGAACTGTTCTAGTAAATGTCTAGCTTGCTCAATCAATTAACCACATCCCCTGAGCCACTAGGTAGCACAGTCGTGGTGAGCGGATCGAGCCCCATCCAAGCTTGTCAGTTTCCACTGTCGCCTGGTGGTCACCACCGTGCCTGGGCAATACGGTTGGTAAGGACCAAGCTCAGGTCAAGTCAACACTCGTTGGCACATTCTCTCATGAGTCGGCACACACTGACACAGGTGGACTGGCCTCGGGCACATTTGCTCCGCAAGCCTAATTTATTCTTATCACATCCCCTGGTTGAGTCCCATTTGGGGAAAACAATGTTGAGGTGGGTGATATCTTTCCAATTTCTACAGAGTTTGTATGTCACATTGGTTCCATAATTGATTATACTTGCTAGGCTTTCTTTCTTATTTCTTGAGCTTAAATTTTTCACCATGTTTGCCATCTGTTGCCTTTATAATTAACAGAATTATTGATGTGGAATATACTCAAATGTAGATAATGACTATTCATAATTGTTACTAGTGTTTCTTTTCAACCCCTTGTGGATGAAACCTACATTAAGTATCGCTCAAAAATGTATGATGAGATCCATGTATTCTGTGACAATAAGCTATTTCCCATATTTCTTAATGTACAGTTTACAGTACTGTCAATTTTGTTGCTGGTGATAAGTATATTCACTCCACTGCCACATATGAATAACTGGGTAATCACCTCATTGTCTCTTCAGGTGCTCTCTTACCCACCATTATCTCCCTGTATCTGAATTTTGATGCACCCTTATCAGATGCTATCATGTAATCTGCATTCATGTGATACAAAGATTGTCTAAGAGCTTCAGATATTCGCAGGATTGTTCAGATTTCTCCAAACTATTAAATGCAAATCTAGAACCTTGAAATGCTTGGAATTTCTTCAAGAGACCAAATTTAATTGTCATATCCTTATGTACCATTACACTCATGCAAGTTTTTTTTATATCAGAATTTACAACAAATATTAACAAGATCTATTATAAGTATCATTCTCTAGCAGGTTGAAAAAACAATGTCATATACAACAGGGATTGTTTTTATGGGCTTAAAACAGCAAAAAATAAATTTCAAATTGGGTGAATTTTCTTCTGAAGGTCCCTAATGAATATCTTTGAGTTCTCCTAGAATATAGAATATAACAAGGTATTTTTGACAGATGAAAAATGCCCCTTTTCAGTTCAAAAGGTGTTATATCACAACCAGGAATAGACAAAAAATAAGAGAAAACCCCACTCTGGTAAACCATCTCTGGCTTTTTTTTTCATCTAGCAAAAGCTTCATTTTCAGTGCCTCATGTTTCGGTGCAAGGATTGGTTAAATCTGGAGAAGGGAAACAGAACGTTAAAGGCAAAAAATACGTGGGAAAGTACAACTAAAGTAAGGACAGAAATGAATAAGGTATATATCTAAACATAGGATAAGCATCAATAATCCACTACAGAGTAATCGTTTTTAAGTAATACAAAGATAAGACTAGTTGAGGAAAATGATGCCCTCTGACCCAATATTTCCAGAGATCCAAAGATGGGAGGGACATAATCGTAGGGAATGGGAAATTAAAAATATATGAACACTTTACTGCAATCTTTAGACTACACATTAGCAGATTTATTTATGCTGCTCATTTTTTTTTCTTGCAAATATGTTACAAGATGTTTCACATCTTTTATATTAGAATGAGTTCAGCAATGTCTTTTGAAAGGTGGCTTCAAGCTTTTCCTCCAAACTTTCCATGGAAACATTTGAATGAAGATTCCAATGTTTTTGCAATGTTCAGTGAATTATGGGTGGGTCTCATTAATATTCCATTTTCACTTGTAATATTCCCAATCTAATTATTTTCAAGTCCTGCAATAGTTCCAAAGAACTTATGCTGTGAGAATTTTAACACAATAAATCCACTAAGGTATTGAAGTTCTTCCAGTGCTTTCTTGAATCTACAATATCATCTATAGGCATATAAATAAAAATGGATGTTTTTTCAAATGTAAATAAGATCATTATTCTTTGTTCAAATTTTTACCTTTGCCATTTTCTGATCCAATCAAATGATTTAACCCATTCACCCCAATTGATATCCTATCAAGTGGTCTGAAAATATTGCCGGAGCCAGGTCCTGAGACGCTGTGCATTTTCTCGCCAAGTTCCAGGCAGGGCAGTTGTGATGTGCTACAACATCAGCAATAGAATGCCAGATTATTATTGAATATGATAATTTTTCATAATTTCTTACTGTTACTTTAGTTTAGGTGTTTGAATGTCATATTAACCCACTCACGACGGGGGCATTCCAGCCTTGAATGTCACAATGCCGGGGCTTTCGAGCGCTTAGGCCTAAATCAATTAAATGGCTGGCACAATACTGTGCCGCCCGGCCACTGGGCTTTTGAATGAGCGGTACAGAAGTGTACCACCCGTCCAGAGAGGGTTAATGACAAGCAATTTCTGCTTCTTGATCAGTTATTAAAGTATGAAACATGTTTGTTGCTTTCACTTTCCATTGGTATTTTCACATAGAAGTGAGGAATATAGGCAAAGTTCAATAAAGTAACACTAGAGAAGCATCGCAAAAGCATTATCTTCCTGGCGGAGCTCGAGTAGGCGAAAATATATCACATCGTGAATGGGTTAAAGTCCCCTGATATTGAAAAGTTTTGTTGGCCGCGTTACACCTCTCACTTCTTAGGGCAGCTTCTTTTCCAATAATATGTATTCTCAATATGTGCTTAACAGCCAATTAGTTTAGGTATTCATGTCAATATAATGATGTCATCACAGGCAATCAAAACTTGGTAATATTAAACAAGTAAAGTTTTGAAACACTCATGTCAAACATGGGTCCATCATTATAGTTTACAGTATCAAATAAACTAATTGGCAACCATACAAAAAATATTTTGTTAATTCTTAATTTATGTTTTTTTTGTGCTTGGAGGATACCATACTTCAAATTCAACCAAAATATTTCTTAATGTTAATCGTTTCCATTAAATTATGAAATATTATATGGCAACTAAAGGCATGTCTGCTTAGTTGTATGGAAAAAAAAATAAAATAAAATAAATAAATAAATAAATAAATAAATTCTCAAAACAGATTTTGAACAACCTCCTCAGGTTTTTTCATTAGTATCTTAAGGATGAAGGATAAATAAAGGAATAGAAGTAAAAAGCACACATCATTTTATTTATTAAACATATGGAGTGATCATAAAACACTGAGTTCTAAGAAATGATGTCACTCACGTTAATATCAAGTGTGTACTGACTGTAACAATGATCATACTACATATATGGAAACATATTAAAACTAATTTATGCCCAGATGCATCATGTAAACATAAAGGATTAGTGTGTATCTATGGTCTTATTACGCAGTGCTAGATTTTACAAACTTTTCTTATATATGAATTTTCTTCTTTTTTTTCTTCTTTTTTACTAACATCTTGATATGAATCATTTAGCAGATTATACCATCTGAATCTTCCCAGTCAATTATCATGTCAGTGACTTGAAAATGTGTCTTAATGGCTTCTGGTGATTCTTATCATTAAGCTAGTGGTAAGGTTGCACAAAACAGCACTGTGCAATATTACCTTCAGGCTAGGTACTGAACATCAAACTGACGATAGGGAATAAGGAGGCTGTACATAAAATATTTCAAGTTACTTTTAAAATACAGAATAAAGGCAAACCTATATCAATGTATTATTATTTCAGGCTGTCCTGGGAAGTCTGTGATGGATTGTGCAATCATAATGCCCAATATACACTTTACAGCCAACATATGGTTCACATCTTGATATGGAGCATCTTTAGGTACTTTTGGGAAACTAGAGAGCTGTGTCTAATAGCTGTTGTAATACTGATCTCTTACTCTTCTGATTCCTTTAGTAAATATTCACACAACTTAAGGACTGAATAATTAATTGGATTCTGTGCAATGTGCAAAGGTGCAATATCTTTAATAACTGTAAATTCCATCAAATAAGAAAAAGTAATACAATTCACTGAAATATTGATATCATGAATTTTTTTTTTTTACAAAATACAAGAAAAAATAATTTCACAAATCACAAATGCATTTCCCAATCTAATTTTTTTTTTAATCTTTTAATTTCAGTGGAGTGTTATTCAACAGTATCTTAAATGTTCAAAGTTTGATATAAAGCTAATTTTTAAAAATCTGTGAAAACCTAAATTACTCAAGCTTGTGCTTCAAAATAAGAAAAGAAAAATCAGACAGATAATGGCTTTAACTTTAGACACAACTCTGATGGCTATAGTTCTTCAGACCATAAGCACTCAGAGACCTTCATCATCTTAGTGGGAACATGTCTTTTAAAATGTGTTAAGACATTTCCCATTCAGTTTTGTGTGATGAGATTCAGTACTGATCCATCAGCACTAGAGACATGGCTAGACCTGCATCACAATTTTCTGGGTATCTCTGGAAGGTCACTTGGGTGCTCTTCAGGGCTAGACAAAGGGCAAGGAATATGGCCGAAATTTGGACGGGGGATCAAATGGATTTTTGAAAATCATACCAAGTGAAATCAGAATATTTTGCAATGTCAGAAAAGCATCATAAATAATGATAATTATTGTAATCAATAGACAAAAGATCAATTCTTGAAAATATATGAATGATACCTGGGATCCACATTTATAATCATTCTCATGCTCTTATCCAGGTATAGTAAGAGCACCAAGCCTTACCCAAATGTGAATTTTTGTCAAAAAATGAAAGTATGTCAAGAATTTCAATACTGCCATTTTGAATGAAAGTATACAAACATTTTTTCTTCTTCTAATTATCTGACTGAAAAGTATAATTCACTGACCTAGAAAAGCATGAGACAGTAGACTAACACAAGTGGGCAAAGATCAAAACAGTAAGCTATGGCTATTGCACTCTTTGGTCCATAACTTTCTCTTTGGAATGCTAGAATATAAAAAAATTAATCAAGTGACCATAGCAAAAAAAGGTTTATTTTCCACATGCTAGGAATCCTGTGATCCCTGACAAATATGAACACTGCATATTACTGTTTAGAACAACTTGTATATACTCCATAATTAGGACTGAACATGCTTTGGAACCGGGTATTTTAATACCCGCCAAAGCTCTTAAGTTTGTGGTATTTCTGCAAGATATGAAGATAAATATTTAGTACAAAATTTTTACTCGCTTAATGCTACATGACACAGGGCACATGGTAAACATGAGTGCATCTTTCCTTACCAACACAAGTTAGTGAAATATATAAAAAAATTTGTTTCCATCCGTCATACATACATACACTTTGACACACTTCTACACAAATGGTGAGTGCAGGAACTTCACAATGAGCATCAGTTAGGCTCCCTTATAGAATCAAAGACCAAAGATGCAACCTCATTTTGAGAGATTATTTTCTTCTTATACACCAATTGTATCAAAGTATGACTGATGAATTCTAGTTCAGACAGCATTTCAGTATCTAACCAACCAAGTGGGAGCAAAGCCAAGGCCCAAAGTTACTGTATATACCACTGTCAGGCTCACCAGTATTTCCATTTTCTTGCAATGCCTTTTATTTTCAAACATAAAAAATACTTTGAGCTGATGACAAATCTGTTCCAGCACTCCCTAATCATGTGGACTTGGGGCACCATGAGAGGTGGTGGGAGGGGCTATTGTGAGTGTACAGATCAGGTTCGGGGTGAGCACAAGGGTCGAGAGGGGGGTTAGCATATGGGGAGCAGGGAAGGTTAGCGTAAACATGAGTCTCTTGGGTAAGCCTACAAGGATCCCAGATGGATTTACAATGAGTGATTTATTTTTTTTGGAAGGTCACAGGAATGATACACCTCATTAAAACAAAATCTACTTGTTCGGAACTCATACAAAATGATATGAAAATGAGGAGGGCAAAAAGACTACGAAGGAAGGTCTTCTCTCGTGATTTTGGGAATTTACTAAATCACAGAAATGAAATAGGAACAGAAACGTGTGATGTAGTCTGGGCTACTAAATGGACAGGCACTAAGTGAACAAACAGGAAACATCTGGGAGTGGACATGGTGGTGGGTGGAAAGGAATCTGGTACTATTTACCAGGTGGGGAAAAAAGAGGACATGAAATATAAAACATGTCATCTCCAACCTGAGAGCTAAGTTTTTATCCTTTAATTAAATACAACCATGTGTAAAAATTGAATGATAGTTCCCTCTTACAGATGCTTGTCTTGGTGCTCCAACAGAGCTGACTGTGCAGTATATAATGTAGCATTCTTCCGGTGCCAAACACTCTACAAGCTTTATAAATAATTTCCAGAGATGTAATCAAATGACAGAATAACCCTTTGGCCTGTATTTTCGATATTGTACATTATTCAAAAAACCTACAGTTACCTTTGCCAACTGGAATATCTATACATCAAACTCTTACTCTAACACCATCATTGATAAATGCAAAGGTCTACAGGGAATGATATAAAAATTCAAACTTCTCTGCCTTTATAAAGTTGAACAAAAACTTATATAACAATTAATATAATGCAGTACCAAAGTTCTCCAACCTATATTAAAGGATTCAACTCTTAATAAATCTGATAAACAATGACTTTATTGATCACATAATACCACTAATCATATAACTTTTTTATAACAGTGTTATACATGAGCACATACATGCAAATAAAAAAGCATTATCAAACTGTGTTTACTATGTCTCACACACATGTACTGTTTTCAAAGGGTTGAGAAAAACCCACATCTTTCTGTACAGTTGGCGTATAACCCACACTGGAGATAGCTTCCATGCCGCATTCCTTTATTTTATCTTTGAATGTAATGAGAGAAGAAAAATAAAAAATAAAAAACTCACAAAGCACCACTATTCTTTCCTCACTGCAACATTACAACACCCATTCACAACGCTCAGGATCCCTCATGTCACTTGGTCATTCATGCCTTAACATTCAGTAAATACAATCAATAATAAATCACTAGACTTACGATAAATATTTCTTCACTATATGCAATCCTTCTATGCCAGTTGTCCTGTCTCTCCTTCCTTAATCATGTGACATCATATACAGATTTCTATCTAAGGCCTGACACAGAAAACCTTATCATGGAGTCAAGTGGCTGCAGGCCTGCGCTCCATCACAAGACAAAATGTTATACTTTGTTTTTCCTTGACCACTTTATCACTGTTTATTCCAGTGCTTTTTTGTCAAGTTTAAGAGCACATTATCTTCATGGCCAAAAGACTGAATATCACTATATAACATTGTTTTCCTGCAATCTGCTTGTCTTAAAGTATGCACTGCTGTTGTTTGATTAGTTTGTGAAGTGCCAACGTGCACCTATCCAGTTGCACAGAATGGCTGTCAGCACTGACGAAGGCTGCATACAGGGAGTGGCAGTCAGGAGCGCCCCACAGGGTGGCCACTTTACAGCAGTAGTATCACAAGGTCACTCCAGGGGTGGGGCTGAAGCTGGAACATTGGAAAAGAAAAATTACAAATCAACAAAGTCCAGCACATTTATGTAAACATATGGGGTAAAAAAGAACATTTCTGAAAATACCTTGTATATAAAATCATATATTTTCAAACCTTTGTATTTAATAACATTTACTAAAATGCAATTTTTTTTTAAACATCTAATTTATGTTGCTATAATATGTCTGCAACATCAAGCATAATGCTCCTGCAAGCAAGCTCAGTAACAGCAGTTCAAGAAGAGGACAAGGGAACAAGAAATCAACCATCGTATCTAGTCTTCAGTACCATGGTACTTATGCTGGTCAAGATCCAAAAAACTCATACTTGAGAAAAACACAAAATTCTGGAGTTACTGAAGTAGTGACAAAAATCTTCACAAACAACCTCTCGTAATACTTACCATTGTTCAAAGTGACAACATGATTTTGGCATCTACAATATTCAGTATAATTCATTTTATTCATGACAATGCATAAATGGAAACACAATAT
>BOPN01005814.1:22500-52500 GCA_017312705.2 Penaeus japonicus | reverse complement strand
CTTCTCACAATATTAGGGAAAAGTAGTTTACTTAAGTTTTCTGAGAAGATGGTTTTGAATCTAAAGAACTACTCAAGGATATTCCTTCTGTAAAATTATGACATCTCTTTTTAGACAATGAAGCAAGCAGTCTTTCTTCTCCTTCCCTTGTAAATCATAATTACAAGGAAAATGTCTTCTTATCTACATATTCCTTAGTATCTTACAAGTGTAACATAGGAGAAAGAGTGATACAGATTCCAAATTGAGAAAAAATATATAATTATCATGAAAAGGGAAAACATTATTTTTACTTAAAAGGGGAGACACTCCCAGTATAAGAGTAATGCTTACTAGAGCAACATTCTTTAGTCACAAATGCAGGCCATCTACTACATTATGGTTCTACACATTCCTTTTGAAAAAAAAAGACTTTTTGTCATGTTTATACTACTACAAGTGAGGTGAAAAATGAATTAATCTTTTAGACCTGACTGACATTCTGCATATATCTCTCTTGAGGATGACAGATGCACATCTCATATCACTGTCCCTTGAACTGGGAACACTCACTGCTTTGTGGGTGGTATGCAACCAAATATATCAAAATGGAAATGAATGTTATCACCAGTAAATTGAAAATGAACATTGTTTATATATTTATCAAATGAAAAATAATGTGAACTGTTGACTTTCTAAATGGCAAAAATAGAGTCAAAGGATGCACCATCTGTACATTTGTTTTCCTACATATCTACAAAAACACCTTTTTACACATAGACTATCATAAACAAAGTCTGCAAATACCAACTCTTTTCAGAGTTTTTTATACTAATCATAATCTTGGGAGAAGAGGCAAATTCCAGAAGTAAGAAACACTTCTCAAGATACTTACGTCAAGCTGCATCTGACCATTTGCAAACAAACAAAAAACTCAAAACTCCAAGAAACCTCTGTTAAAATCCAAAAATGCATCCATGCATTAAAAAAAAAAAAAAATCAAGGCTAGTGATAATGGTACTATATTGATGAAAAAAAAAATTGCCCTTTTTTCCAAGTATCTTAACCCTTTCCCAACAGGGCACGCGCTACACGAAAACCCCTATGCGGGGCGATTGCAATATTGCATTGTAATCGTCACACTGGTATGACGACCCGGCATCGGGAGTTTGGCTGTGTCACACGAGTGTGATGCACCGCCGTCATTGGGTTAATTAGAGTCAAGACCATCACACACAAAATATGTACTTCAAAAGTGTGTAACTTTAGTCATAAACCCACTGATTAAGAGAGTAATACCATATATCACAGGCCAAAGGTTAACATACCATGGTTTTATAGAGCAACATGCAAAATGAACAACCAAAACCAAAATCTTTTATTTAAACTACTCTTATTAATGTAATAAAGCATTCCCTCTATCTTCTCCATGCACATTCACATAATTCTATTTCACCACTTAAGCAGTTAATGTTCTTGCACTTGGTAACTATTGTTTAAAGACCTCTATGCAGTGCAAATTCAGAATGTAAACTAATTAACTATAATTTAAAGCTCACAAATGCATTCCAGATCCAAAGTCTCTCTCTAAAGGCAAACAAAACAAACAAAGCTTAAAAAATAAACAATCAATGAGTTTCTGGAATCCTGGAATGCATGTTAATCTTCCAAATACTTATTCTCTCAACAACCAAAGAATGATGGTCAGAACCTTTCTCACTCACCTTTGGGTCTGTTATAGTGTCCCCGGCCCTCACCATAGCCATGACGGGTAGGGCCACTACGATTGACTGGTGTGACAGAATTTCCTGGATTTGAAGAGCTAAGGGGTCTGGGATTCCCAGGGTAGGGTGGTGGCGGATCGTCACTGTATGCCCGACTGGACCTCTTGGGTCCGCCTTTTGGCCGCTCGGGCACCGCTGCGGGTGCTCCCCCACTATGACGAGATGGCCCAGGCTGGTTGTGGTGAAGGTGGTGGTGGTGATGATGGTGACTGGGACCTGGGGCACCCTGGGCATTTGGGCTTGGGCCTTGGCGATGTCGCTGAGTAAAGAACACAAGGCAGAATTCAAACAACAGTCTAAGGTATTTCTCAGACTCTTATTTTATGTTATACCTTAATTATTTCAATTTCATATTCACAATATTCTAAAAAACAAAATTCAAAATATGTTAATAGTATATTTCGCTGATCATTGATCCTCTTACTTTAACTCTTCTGAGAGTGCTGACAGGTCTACGTAGAGTTTCTGTTATAGATCGTGCTGGAGGTTTGCGAGGGTTGCTGGATGGGGTGTGCACTGCGCAGCACTTGATGAAAATGCCCATGAAGACCACAAAGCAAACACCAAGCAGCATCACACCATACCAATATTGCTGTGGATTAGGAGAGCATATGATGAATCATTCTAAAAACAGAAAGAGCTAAGCCTGAACCCATTACAGACAGGTGTCAACATGTTGATGCCATGAGATTTTAACCACATGCAAGGCATGTGTAGTGCTACTGCCAGTTTGGCTGTTATGCCGAGTGGCAGAAGGAGAGGGAGTATATATAGTTGCGGATAAGATTTTCCGTACTCTAATGTACAAATGAGCAGGAGTTTGGCAGAAAAAATGACTGAAGTGAAGCTTGAGTCTCCCTCATTACACTAAACCTACCGAATGGCAGCCATGTGTCAATTACTTATGAGATAATAATAACTTTTCATTCCAAAATAATAATTAGCATATTTTGCCCTCAATAAAAACTACTTCTGCAAGAAAAAAAGAACATGTTACATACTGTCACTCAAAATAATAAAGAGAGATCTTTAAACCTTAATTTGAATTCTGGACATGAAATATTTCTTTTTTAAAACAAAGAGAATAATATTATGGTATATAAGTTTTTTCTACAACTTGAAAAAATAAATCATTATCTTTTTATTCTTTTTAATAAACATGGGAAAAGAATTCTCACAACCGAAAACAGATAATGCTCTTACTGTGATCCACTCAGCAACACTGTTAAGCGTGTCCTGGTTGAAGAGCAGGTTCTTGAGTCTTGCAAGAGGTCCCTCGGCATCCACTGCACGACATTTTTGGAAGACATCGCAATAACCCTGGAATTAAGCATTTATAATAAGAATGAAACACAGTTTTTGTTTGTGCATTGCTAATTCAGCAAGTTAATCCTAAAGCAAAATCAATTCAGAATACTGACAGTAGAGCAGATCTTCTCACCTGGAAGTTATTACATGGGGCTCCAGGTCTCATAAATACAGGTTCCCCAAAGATGTGCCTTAGTTCTGAAGTAGATTTGCAAGTGGTAGTGTCATTGCCTTCTTGACAAGCAATTTCACACAGCTTCTTCTTATCTTTCACACGGTCTGATGTGAGGAAGCACTCCGTCAACTTGTGTGCAAGACATATGGATCCACTACATTTTCCCTTTATGCAGACCTGGGAAAATGAAAACAAGAAATTAATATGAGTAAAGAAGACAGTCCAGTATAATTCTTTCTTCCACATTTGTCAAATGTGGATTTTACAATCTTTCACTTATGGTAATACAATGTAATATAACATCAACAATTTATACACATTAATAATATTGTACATCAGTAAACAATACATGGTTTCTCCTGGATTTGATCCTTTGGGATGCATTGCAGTAAATAATGACAGAACCAATGCAATACTACTCACTGCCTCTCTTTCCTGCTACTTATAAACAAATATATAAAAATACTAAGTGCAAAATATATGTTTCATGTTATCATTAGATCTAAATAAATGAATAAGATGAAGTTATTCTTAGCTTTACCTTTGTGCCCTCATTGCACTGCTTGTGATCTCTCTTCTTCCTGGGGGATGGGCACTGTGCCATGCGACCGTTGCAGTTCACCGACTCCTCACAGTCTGTCTCAGAATGGCACTGAACTCGGGCATCATGCTTCACATATGTGCAGTGGTCTCTGCTGCAGCAAGGTCCTTCACTTGGACTGAAAAGATAGCAACAAATTATTTTAAATATCTTGGAAAAATAAGAGCAGTAAACTCAAAATCCAGATTCACTTTACAGAGGGTTTATTAATAGATAGATATTACTCTAAAGCACCTGTATTTTTTTATAATCCCATTTCTGTTTATTTCATTGTTCTTGCTCCTTCTCTTCATAACCAATCTGCTTTTATAAATGATTTGCCTTAAATACAAATTCAGTCATTCCCAGATGCCTTTACTGATTTTAACTCAACCACATTTTCAAGACCATCATTACAGAGCACCTTTTCTGCCAAAACTTTTTTCTTTTAGTTGAATGATTAGTTTTTATTTCAGAATATCCCTTCTTTGAAAGGTTAGGACAGTGCCTTCTCTTAATGGGCACAAGTAAGACAAGCTGAAATGAGTATGATAATGTTTGTACCAGAATCTATTGAATACACAAGTAATATAACATAGTACTTTCCATATTACTTAAAAAAATAACACTGATACTAGGATTTTACACTCATCATTCTTAGTAAACAATGTGTTTCAGAAGGAAATCATCATTGATGCCCTGCATCCTCGTAATATCAATTGTATTGTTAAAACAAGATGTCAAAAATTTATATCTACACATTCACTTATGTAGGAAAAATAACATTTCAAAAACTGACAAATTGTACTATACCTGCACTGTGTGTTCTTTCTGCGTCTGCACTCTCTTGCAGATGAATTTTGCATCTTGTCATTCTGAGAAATCTTGAGAGGGTAACAGCACTTTTCCTCACATTCCTCATCATCATAACCACAGTCACATTCCTCCCCTTCTTCAACGATCTTATTTCCGCAGAAGGCACCATTGTTGGTTGAGAAACAGTTTGTTCTTCTCTTTTCTGATATGGCATCGAGAACCAGTGATATATTGCGAATGGAGCACTGAGAAAACTTGTCATTGTTCGGCCGGTCTCCACTGGTGGCAGAGGAGAACATAATGTAGTTCCCAAGCAGACCCCCAGGCTTGCATGTCTCGGGAAAGTCGTGCGGCGAGCCAAAGTTATGACCAATCTCGTGAGCCAACGTGAGCTGAGAGACCTTTGGAGGAACTCGGGAGTTGTAGTTGAGGAATGTGATTATACCGGTGTTGAGGGACCTCTTCTCAGAGTGACGGAAGCCTCCCAGGTTCTCTGTATAGGTCTTGTACTTTTCACAAATACCACCAGAGGCACCTATTCAAATAATCATCAATACATTAGCACCATATACATTATCTTGTCCAACTTATGAAAACAATACATTATAAAACCATGCATACTACAAATTAGAAATATCTTACTCATATTCAACAATCCATATAATTTCCCAATAGTAACATGTACTTGAAAAAGAGACAACATACCTGATGGAGAAGCAACCCAGGCGAGGCCAAGGGTTCCACCTGTGAAGTCCCTAAACGTGAATACATAAGCAAGACAGAAATCATCATGCTTCTTTTGGGAATGTAGGTTCAGGAAGTTGCTCACATCTACATTGGCTTTACAGAATTTGTTGGGTTCTCCTATCCAATTGGGACGGCAAGGCTCATCATTGTCGATCTTGAAAGGAATTAAATTAGGTCATAAATCCTTTTACACTCACTCAAATCTGCATATTTTACATAATCATGAAAGATAAATGATCACATCACATATAAAACACACATACATGTCACTTATATTCTCTATGAAAAAAAAAAAACTATTATGTGAAAATAATTTGTGTGACCATAATGACACAAACAACATATTAGCACTACGCTATGATAAAAAAACAATTACATTCAAGAAGATTCATCAAATAAAACTAACACATCAGAACTAATATCAAAGAATATTGTTTTTATTCAAGGAGAGTAGTTTCTCGTAAATGAGTGTTAACAGTACAGAAAAGTGGCTACACAGCCTATAAATTTATCTTTAATATAAACCTACTCTGTGTATAGTGTTTTTTTCTGCCATATCTTTTTTGTTTTGCCACTATTTCAAATACTGTATAAAATGTAATTTGACATCAAACAAACAAAAGAGTCCCAGCACTATAATCTAAAATAGAGAACAAAACTAGAAATATTTTAACTATGTCCACTAGCGTTTCAGATTAACATTGATTTCATGGCTCCGACATACTCGGTTCTTCCAAAGACCACAAAAAAATACTCCAAACAAAGACTATTAATCAGACTTGCATTTTTGCTGCTGGCCAACTAAGTGCTTCCTCGCCCTTTCCCTTTGTGCCAGTGCATGAGCTGAAAGGGGCTCTTTGGCTTCAGTCATCTAATTCTACATTAACTAGAACCAAGCCCTCTCCAGTGCTGGAACTAGAGTTTTGCACTGCTTACCTTGATTCTCTGCACTTCAAACCGTATGTTCCTGTGTTTATATTTTCCCTCAAATTTTACATTGCCATAGATGTTATTGATGGCTTTGATGTGTTGTGAGATCATTGCTGTTATTTCATCCCGAGTCCTGATGGGATCATTTTCCTCCTGAAATATATGAAAATAAGATATCACACTTTGTTAGGGTATTGTAAAAAACTATTCTCTACTACTGAAAGCCATTCAAAGATATATTGTTTACCAGAGTTTTTCATACAAGCAATAAACCACTTGGTCAAAATTTTATTCAAAACATATTTTTTATCAAAATAAATTTTCTAGTAAAAACATATTCTTTATTCAGAACATATCTTCTTGCTTTCCCTATTAACATACTGCCTCCTGACAAATACCTTAGCCCAAATACTCTACCTGTTTGTATATATGGTGCCACAGCATGGGATCTGTTTGGATTGAGAGAGAGCACGTTCCCTTGTTGTCTTCTCCAACACCCATTCCAACTGCTCTCTTCGTTCGACTGTTGGCTTGCGCACTGTACTTATTGTGGTAATCTTCCAAGACGGTTTCATAGAAATCTGAAAGGCCGTCCTCCTCTTCACTTGTTTTGTAATTATCATGAGAGTCTAGCCATTTTTTGTACTTGTACTGACTAAGCAGATGAGCCGGAGTTTGTTGGTAATGTTTAATAGCCTCCTCCTTTTCCTCCGCTAGATCTACGGAGTTTTGAACACGGTCCATCCATGCTGCTACGTCATCTGTTATACCACAGCCTGAGGAATGCCCAGAACGCACCCGGGCATATGGGTCCTCCACATGGCTGTCGTGGTATATGAGGGAGTGGAAGCCCGAGGATGTTGCATTGTGGCGAGCAAAATACTTGTGTGCTCGCTCTACGTAGTATACACCATCCCGCCCACTATCTATAACTCCTTCAAATACTCCTCCTCTAACGCTTCCCCAGACCCTTGATCCAGGGTCAGCTGGAAAAGGGAAAAAAACAAAAAACAATTAGAAAGGGACGATTCCCAATTATGAGGCTTTCAAAGCATTTTCACATCACAAAGCAAAAATTCAAGCCTAATTTATCCAAAACCTCTAAAAACATGAGAAAAAAAGAGAAAAGAGACAAAGCAGCTACATCTAAACTTTTACTCAGCTACTACCATACTAAAACACATACAATAAAAAGACTCAAAGTAAAACATTTCCAGGCTAACAAACCTTCGACTGTCCCTTCATAAAGGTGGTTAAAATCCAGCCCTTCTAATCTGGGTGGAACTTCTACTTTGACATACGGACTGATAGTCTGTGTGTCCCGCTTCAGTCGCAGGTGAAACGACCGTCCATGGGAGGCAAATGATATGGTCAGCTGGAAAGAAAAAAAATATTAATGAATAACAGCAATACCAACTTTGAGGATATTTCCATACATACCAGGAGGAGGAGGAGGAGGCAGAAGGGCAAGCTGGTGGAAGGGCAAGTGGGGCAGAGAAGGGGAAGGAGGAAGGGGTGGAGAGAAGGAGTAAGAGTAAGAGTAAGAGTAAGGCCCGTAGTAAAGAACATGTGGGGTGGGGCGTCGGGAAAATGTGACTGGTGTCGGGTGTAGGACGTTGGATAAAATGTGGATAAAATGTGACGGATAAATAAAATAAAATAGGTTAAATAAAATAAAATAGGATAAATAAAATAAAATAGAAAATGTCTATTGCTATCTTATTTTATTTAACCTATTTTATTTTATTTAACCGTCACATTTTATCCAACGTCCTACACCCGACACCCGTCACATTTTCCCGACGCCCCACCCCACAGGTTCTTTACTACGGGCCTAAGAGTAAGTGGAAGAGGAGGGGAAAGGGGAAGAGGGGGGGAAAGAGGGGGGGGGGAGGAGGAGGAGGAGGAGGAGGAGGAGGAGGAGGAGGGGGAGGAGGAGGAGGAGGAGGGGGAGGAGGAGGAGGAGGAGGAGGAGGAGGAGGAGGGAGGAGGAGGAGGAGGAGGAGAAGGAGGATGGGGAAGAGAAGAAGGAGGAAGGGGAAGAGGAGAAGAAGGAGGAATGGGAGGAAAAGAAGGAGGAAGGGGAGGAGGAGAAGTAGGGGGGAGGAGGAGAAGAAGTAGGGGGAAGGAGCAGGAGGGGGAGAGGAAGGAGAAGGAAGAGAAGGAAGAGAAGGAGGAAGAGGAGGAGGAGGAGGAGGAGGAGGAGGAGGAGGAGGAGGAGGAGGAGGAGGAGGAGGAGGAGGAGAGGAGGAAGAAGAGGAGGAGGAGAAGGAAGAGGAAGAAGAAGAAGGAAAAGAAGGAGGAGGAAAAGAAGAAGGAAACAGGAGGAGGAGAAGAAGAAGAAGGAAACAGGAGGAGGAAGAGAAGAAGAAGAAGAAAACATGAGAAGAAGAAACAGGAGGAGGAGGAGAAAACAGAAAAGAAAAAGAAAGAAGAAAACAGGAGATGAAAAAGAAGAAGAAAACAGAAGAAAGGAGGAGGAGGAAGAGGAGGAAGAGGAGGAGGAGGAGGAGGAGGAGGAGGAGGAGGAGGAGGAGGAGGAGGAGGAGGAGGAGGAGGAGAATTAGAAGAAGAAGATGAAGAAAAAAAGAAGAGGAGGAAAACATGAGAAATAGAAGAAAACAAGAAGAAGAAGAAGAAGAAGAAGAAGAAGAAGAAGAAGAAGAAGAAGAGAAAAACAGGAGAAGAAGAGGAGGAGAAAAAACAGGAGAAGAAGAAGAGTGAGGAACAGGAAGAACAAGAAAAAAATCCTTTCATGACACACATGTAAACAATCTACACACAACATAACTAATCAATAACAGCTGGTAGCATATCCAACGACTGGTCGAGAAAAGTGCTTATTCCAGCAACATTCTACCGAGCCTTCAGAAATACAAAAGGTTATTTCTCTTCCTCACAGAGACGTAATATTAAAGGACACAGATATTCAAAAACTTTTCTGTCATTGCCTCAACTACTTTGAAAATCTTAATAAAGACCAAAATAAACAAAAAATGTTCAAAACAAAACAAACAATAAAGAGAAAAATGAATAAATCCACAAAACAAGCAATAATAACATTTTTTTCGAATATGTAAATACCGAAAAGGAGACTCACCTCTTCATCTTTATACAGTGACCTCTTGACACGCTCATGGTCGCGATGGACCTGCTCAGTGTTATAGCGTAACACCTCGTATCGGCTCACATACTCGCTCAGTGCCGACCCTGAAATATGGGGAGAAAATGTTGATAGCTTGTAAATAAATACATTTAAACACATTCTTTGCTGAGAGGGAGAGGGAGAGAGAGAGAGAGAGAGAGAGAGAGAGAGAGAGAGAGGGAGAGAGAGAGAATTAATAAGTCCTATATAACTGGTTTCCATCTTAATGAGAAGCCTATTACCATTATTTCCAGAAATGTAATTGGCATAAGGCTTGTTTTCAGGTTCCAAAATGCAAGATCATCGTACATTACAGCCTTCCGAGAACTTTAGGAGAATCAATGGAAAAAAGGGAGCCTGCCAGATGAACAAAGACGTGCCAGTTTCAACAGTAAATAATGTCCCACACCCTGGGTACACCGTATGACGTCACCAATTGGGAGCGAATCACCCAAACTGCGCCCCCATCAAAGATTCAATTTCTTAAGCTGCGTCAGGTTTCAGTGGGTCGCGTATAGGGTGCCTCTTCCCATTGATTACATCCTCCCGGCCCTCCTTTCCTACCCACCCCCTCCCCCGCCCCATCCTCTACCTTCTCCCCCCAGATTCCCCCACCCACACACTCCCACTCACTTCTACCCCCCCCCCCCCCGTCTGCCTTCAACCCTCAGCTCTTCCCTGGAATACATCCCTCCCTCACCTTCCCTCCCCCCCCCAACCCCTTCACTGCTGCTCCTTACCCGTCCACCCACTGCTGTTCCTCACCCACCCACTTCCAACTACATCCAATTTAGAAAAAAACATAAACATAGGGAGGTGTAAAATAAGTGAAAAGGAAAACAGAGCCACTAAATTCACTGTAGGATTTCGTGTTGAATTTGTCTTGCCTTGCTTGATACGACCTTTTAAATCCACTTCCTTCTTTCCATCCTTCGACCTCGTTAATCTCCTGGGATTAAGGACAAACATTTCGTGGGTCAGCAATGGAATGTGCGCGCGTGTGTACGAGATATATATACATTCAGTATGCCTTCACCTCGCGGTTGAAAAGACATGTGAGGTAATTCCTATCCACCATTTTCTCTCGATGATTCCTCCCCTTCCATCCCTCCCCCTTCCTTATTTCCTCCCTCCCTCCCTCCCTTACCCCTTACCCCCTCCCCCCTCCCACACCCCCACTTCACCCCCTCTCTCTCAAGAGCGATCAGCCCAGAGCAAGGAGTCCATCCCGCCAGCCACTCATGACGGGCCATTACCATAATAAAAGAAAGGAGCGAAGCCGGCCGTCCGCATGTCCGCGCCGCCGCTGCCTTAGCCGCGAGAGGCGTCCGCGGACCTCGGCCACAGGTGCGGAGTCTGCCCGCCTGACAGAGGGGAAACGGAGAAGGAAATAAGGGGAGGTGTTGCGAAAAGAGCGAGGCTGGCTGAGGGCATGTTACGGAATAGGTGAGAGGAAGTGAAGAGGGAGAGGAGGGACGAAGCGAATGGAGAGCAAAAGGGAAAGGGGAGGAATGAGGGAGAGATGGAAAGGGGATAGGGAAGGAGGAAGGGGGGAAAGGGGAAATATAGAATAGACAGAAAGGGGAAGGGGAAGGGGAATGGGGAGGAATGAGGGAGAGATAGAAAGGGGATAGGGAAGGGGAAGTGAGGAAAGGGGGAATAAGGAAGAGATAGAAAGAGCAAGGGGAAAAGGGAGGAGGAAGTGGAGGGGGAAAGGGGAATAAGGAAAAGATAGAAAAGAGAAAGGAAAAGAGGAGGAGGAAGTGAAGGGGGGAAAGGGGAAATGAAGAATAGATAGAAATGAGAAAGGGAAAGGGGAAAGGGGAGGAGGAAGTGGAGGGGGAAAGGGATAATAAGGAAAAGATAGAAAGGGGAAGGGGGGGAAAGGGGGAAAGGGGGAATGAATAATAGATAGAAATGGAGAAAGGGGAAGAGGAGGGGGAAAGGGGGGGAAAGAAGAGATAGAAAGGGGAAAGGGAGGGAAAGGGAGAAGGAGGAGAAGGAGATCAATAATAGGAGACAGACGAGACGAGAGAGAAGAGAGCCTAAAGTTTCCGATAAGAGGGGAGGGAAGAGGAAGCGAGAGACAAGAGGAAGAGGGGAACCATGAAGAACAGATAAGGGGTAGATATAGGAGTCTCCAGATGCGGGTGCCACGGGTGCGCGAGGGGAAGGGGAAGGGGAAGGGGGGGGGGGGGAGGGGTGATGGAGGAAGGATAAGACCCGGGAAATGACATGAACGACGAAGCCACTGGAAGCCTCATAATAGCACTCAATTTTGGCAATGTTGACTGCGGGTGGAGGGGGAGGAGAGGTGGAAGGGGGGAGGAATCTGTTGAGGATGCACGGATGGCGAAGACATTGCTAAATAATGCAAAAGGAGGGGAGGAGATGGACGGAGAGGATGAGGAGGTGGACAGGGGGGAGGAGGAGGAGGAGGAGGAGGAGGAGGAGGAGGAGGAGGAGGAGGAGGAGGGGGAGGGGGAGGAGGAGGAAGATTAGGAGGAGGAGGAGAAGAAGAAGAAGAAAGAAGGAGGAAGATGAGGAGTCGAAGAAGAAGAAAAAGAGGGAAGAGCCGATACGGCGGGCCTGAGGCAGGTGGCGAGGAGGTGGCGGTACTAAGGAGAAGCTCTTACGGTCTATGTACATCCCAGAGGGTAAATAAGGGCGCCGCGCTAAGAGAGGCGGCACACCTTCCCGCAAGAGGCAAGCACACGCCGCATTTCCCTTTACACACACTCATTGATCCGCATCCGTCATCCGCCCTGCCAAACACACTGGCCATTCATATTCATATTTTCCCATTTCTCTCGGCCTTCTCTTTACCACATGCCTCTTCCCGTCCCATCCGACCCAGGTTGCCAAGCACGCACGCACGCCTGCAAGCACGGCGCGCGGGCACGCACACGAACGGATGCTCATACACACATACACACACACGAAAACAACCGAGCATTCAAACAAACACGCACATAAACGAAAAAAAACAAAGAAACAGAAAACAGTCTGACAGTCAGATTCTCTTTCTCTCTCTCTCCCTCCTATTCTCTTTCTCTCCCCCATTCTCACTTTCTCCCACATTCTCTCTCCCTCTCCCCTCCCTCTCTCCTGGGATGACATTCAAGAAGAGCAGCGTGGGACTCCAGCCCTCGTTAGGCCCAACCCCAAGCGATCCTGCTCTGCACCGCGACAGATGCCGTCCTCGCGTCCTCTCTGGCGCCCTCACCTCCACGCAGGGCTTCCTTCGCCTCCTTCCTTCCTGCCTGCTCTGCTCTGCAGCCGTCTTCTTCCTTCACTCCGTAGGACACATGTGGGAGGAGGAGTATCGGGAGGAGTTGGATCAGTGCAACCCTAATTCCCCCCGTGCGTCAATCTTCCATCCTCGGCGCGCCTTCGATCCTTCAATCCCGACTGCCACATCCGACTACATCAAGGACCAAAACCGATTTTATCCCCCTCCCCCCCCGAGGTCTCGGGCCCTTGGGCACTCCTCCTTCCAGACCCCCATCAATCAGCGTCAATAAAAGTGGCATGTTCTCGCACTGGAATTCCATCATAAAATATGAAAGCCAACGCGTCACGCCGCCAAAGTCTCGAACACAAACACAGCGGCTCGCAAAGGCAGTGACCACAAGGTCGTTTCCCTCGCACCTGACCACTTAGCCCCGCAGAAAGGGTCATTCGACTCTCTCTCTTCCTCGAAACACCACTTTCCTCAAACCACTTTGCTCTCCTGTGGCTTCGCTGGCCACGGGGAATTTTCATAAATACATAGCTTTGGGCCAGGCGGGAGTGGCCTCAATCGACTCCTCAGGCTGGCGCTGTAATTGCAAGTATCACCACACAAGGTCACACGCTAAAACACGCAATTTGCGTTATCATCGCAATGAAAGGTCACGCACACGCATACACACACACGTACATTATTTATCTATCTATTCATATATACATATACATATACATATACATAAACATATACATATAAATATACTTATACATATACTTATACTTACACATACACATACACATATACACATACATACATTCATACACACACACACACACACACACAGATACATATGTGTGTGTGTGTGTGTGTGTGTGTGTGTGTGTGTGTGTGTGTGTGTGTGTGTGTGTGTGTGTGTGTGTGTGTGTGTGTGTGTGTGTGTGTGAATAAATGAATACACACACACAGATACATATGTGTGTGTGTGTGTGTGTGTGTGTGTGTGTGTGTGTGTGTGTGTGTGTGTGTGTGTGTGTGTGTGTGTGTGTGTGTGTGTGTGTGTGTGTGTGTGTATAAATATATAAATATATATATACATATATATTTTTTTTTTTCTTTTTTCTTTTTATACAAAAGAGCAAGCGAGATGAGGACTGCCTCCGCCACACCCATCCAGCAGCACGAGGCTGTTCCTCCTCTGCCTTCGCTCCTCCTTCAGCATTTCGCCGCCATCACTTTGAATCCCAGATTCTTCACAATTTCCAACTTCCCCGCTTGTTGTTCTTCGGCAGTTTCTCGTAATAAAGGCACTTGCGCTGAGCTTTCGTTTTGATGCTGTCTACTTGAGTTTGTCCTTTTTTTTCTAACATCATCTTTTCCTCTCTACTTTCCTCCCGTCTTCTGATTCTTCGCAGCCCTCTGTAGCGGAATGTGAACAAAAAAATAAAACAAAAACAAAGAGAACTCGAAGCCAAATTTTTTTAAGCATGTCAATATTGCCTCCCGCCATAAGAAGAAAAAATGGAGAGGAAGTGCGCCTTCTTTACTTCGCTTTTCACCTTCATCTTTTCCCCGTGGTGCCTCGTTTCATCCATTTATCGTGCACGAAATATTCACTGTCTTTTATTATCATCATCAAAACGGATCCTTTAATCAAAGCACAACCAAACATTTTCTAGTATCTTATTTGTATACGAGAAGATAAACAGACCTACATTGTAACAGCCGAGCCCGGGTTCACTATAAATGGATTAGAACCAAGACTGCAATACGGTTTCTGTGTGATGTGCAAATAACGGAAAGTGCAAGGGGTCTATTTTTGCGAGCGAAAACTTTATAATTACTTCGTCTTGCCTACATGTTCGACGCGGAAAGAATCGAAAGGGCGTGCACGCTGAAAATCTCCCAGTTGCATTCGAACAGTTTCCGGACTAGAATGAACTGTGTTATCCATAGGGGCACACATACACGCAGACGCTAAGTCTTAAAGATACGTAACTAAATAACATCACGAGGAAAGAACAAAGAAGCAAACAATCCCGCGCTGACCTTCCGATACAAAGAAAGCAAGGCCACAAACCCATCTGCTTTAAAGGAGGCAAGCATCAGCCACGCCGCCCTCAAGCTCTGTGTTACCTGCCTAACCTTCGGGTCCACAGTACCCATGCATTCGAGACACTCGGATATCTCCAAGGTAACACTACCCACTCTCGTCGCTTCCCCCCTCATTCACTCTTTCAGCTCAGCCTCCTCCTCTCTCTCTTCTCTCTTCTCTTTGTCTTCTCGTTCTCTCATTCTTTCCCCCTCTCCTTATCAATTTCCCTTTCCCTTCCCCTTCTATCTCCCTCTCTCGACTCATCAATTTTTAACTCTATCTCTTCTTGCTCTGTCGTCCTCCTCTAATTCTCTCTCTCCCTCTTTCCTATCCTCTTCCTCTTTATCCGCTCTCCTCATTTTTCCCCTCTTCCCCTTCTCACTCCTCCACGCCATCATCATCGATTAGTTATTTCCTTGTATCTAACTCCGAAGAAGCCAGAAGTATTCGCGTTCCCTCACGGTCCACAACACAGCTCTCGCAGCCCTCTCGCTGCGACGCCAAAGTATGATCTTAAGAATCAATAGCACAGCTGGTCCGCGCCCAACAAGGTCACATCCTATTTATAGGTCGTCCTTCGCCGCTCTTCCCGCGCAAGGACGCAAACCTCCTTTGCATGCCCTGGACTGCGGGGTCAGTTCCAGAGGGTCTACCCACGCTTCGGGGCAAGAAACGAAAACTTGCCTGCAGAAGGCCGATCTGCACTCGTCCTTCACCGGAGTCTCACGGCGAGGAGCCGCGAAGAACTTCTTTTTTTTTTGCGTTTGTTCTCGTTGGGGTTTGTCTTCCTTACGGCATCGCCGAGTATTCCTACAGCCATGTATCCTTTGCCCTCAATACTGAATGCATATTGATTAGATTTCTCCGTTTGATGTGACGTGAACGCTGTAATAAGTCCGCATTAGGTTTAAATCCGCGGTTTGCACATAAAACTTAGTTACACAGAGAGAAACAAAATAAACAAACAAGGCTCTGCACATAAACTGAACGCACAAGATTGACAGCACCAATTCCGGAATGTTCCGCCGGCGGCACTACGACGAATCCGTTTATTTTCTAGAGCTTTCTATCGCCCTTTCCACACTTCCTTCTTCCCCCTCGACGGACGAAGGTCAAGTCTCGCCAGAGGAATCGCACTTGCGTGTCATTTGAATCAAAATGGTAAGCGGCGAGAACGCGATAAAGACGACGACTCTGCGGGCCATATAAAAGCAATCCAATAAATAAGTGAAGCCATCGAGGGGGCGTCACGGCAACGGAGACCTGGCAACGCTGCATCTGCCAATCTCCCCCAACGCCATATGCAAGGACGCACATACGGCCGGACGACCAAATTGTATCCTCCTGGACGAGCCTTCAAGCTCCCCGTTCCGTTCACATCCCGCGCCATCGAAATGCGAAAGAAACGGAGCGCAGGCGACAAGGAGGAGGAGGGGGCGTCCATACCCCCTACCCCTTATCCCCTACCATCACCACCACCACCCCTACCTCCACCCCTTTCCCCTACAACGGAACATCCTTTCGACTTCCTTTTCTGTCGAGGATTTGGCCTCCGTCGCTGTGGCATCGCGAGGGGAGAGCAAAACTAACAGACAAAAAAAAAAAAATAATAAAAAAAAAAATAATAATAAAAAAAATAAAAATAAATAAATAAATAAATAAAAATATATACATATATATAAATGAACAGATATGTAAATAAATAAATAAATAAATGAATGAATAACCAAACTCCCTCCCAGCTATTCTGCTCGGTCTCGGTCACCACGTGCGATCAGGATGCATGCGCGAGAGAGGACACATGGCACTAAAGGCGAGAGTCGAATAGCAAGAGACACTGCCGCTAACTCTTTTGTTTATCTACCTTGGGGAAAATCATGAACAAAAGAGAGAGAGAGAGAGAGAGAGAGAGAGAGAGAGAGAGAGAGAGAGAGAGAGAGAGAGAGAGAGAGAGAGAGAGAGAGAGAGAGAGAGAGAGAGAGAGAGAACGAGAGAAAGAGAAAGAAAGAGAGAGAGAGAACATCATCTTTCAAAATCTGACCATTTCGATCAGGATGCTTTACCCGTTCTTCAGGAGAACAGACAAGAGAAAAGAAAGGAGTGAAGGGCATTGACCACTGGCACGACGAGATGAAAACAACAGACGTGTGCATTATTTGCTAGCCAAAAACAAAGAAGAAAAAACACGAAAAACAAAAATGAATCAAAATGAAAAAGAAAGAAAGAATAAAAGAAAGCTGAAAGGCGGGAATGTATAGAATATAAAGAATACAGATGAGGAGTCCACCCCCACCCCCACCCCCACCCCCACCATCAGCCAGCCTCCCTCTCCCTTTACCCTTCTCCACACAGCACACTGACCTAGTGCCTTGTTATTTTCGCCCTTCTGAACACACCTACTCAGGCCTAACCCTTCGAGAACACTGTCGCTCCGGAAGTGTGTGGGATGAGGACACTAGAGGGTCGCAAAATCGGGAAATATGTTGGGTGGAATGAGGAGGGGAGGAGAATGAGAAGAGGGGAAGTAAATGAAGGGAGAGGAGGGAAATGGGAGGGGAGCGGGGGCGAGGGAAGTGGGGAGAGAATGGAAAGGGAGAAGGATATGGGAGGAGGAGAGGAGGGAATGGGAGAAGGAAAGCGAGGGGAGAGGATAGAATGGGAGAAGGAGAGCGAGGGGAGAGGAGGGAATGGGAGAAGGAAAGCCAGGGAAAGGGAGGAGGATGGGAATGGACATGGAGGGAACATGGAAAGGAAAGATGGGGGGTGGTAGGGACGGATTGGAGGGGAGGGGAGGGGAAGTTAGGGAGGAAAAGGCAGGGAAAAGGTCAGCAGGGCAGGAGGGTGGAAGACAAGGGACGAGAAGTGCAGAAAAAGAAACCTGATGAAACCTAGCATGGCAGATTACATATATATCTATCTCCATCTCTACCTCCCTTTCTTTCTATCAACCTATAAACACATGCAAACAATAAAAAAAAATAAAAAAACACACATACAGACATAAACCCAACGAAAACCAACGAGAACCCTTCCGAAAGCCAGAGAAAGGACGCGCCACCAGCAAGCCAGGCAGGCCTACACTTCAGAGCCTCGACAAAGAGATCATTACCCAGTCCCCTCACACCCAGCCATGTTTCCCCTTGGTCTCTCGCAGGTGCCCCTCAACCCAAGGACATGAGGAGGGGAGGAAATACTCGTGGAAAATGGAAAATGAACAGAAAAACAACTACAAAAGACAATATCAACTATTGAATGAGCAGAACTAAAAAGACCTAACCTAACCTAGATTTTCCTTTGTCTGACGGGAATGTACTCAAAAATGGTCCGTAAAGAAAACACACACACTAGTCAGCAAGATACATCCTAATTCCCCTCCCCCCCTACTCACCCTCTCCCTCCTTCTCCCCCCACCCCAACCCTCTCCCTTCGTACCATCACACCCCATCCTACGAATCACGTACTAAATTGATCGGCAAATCAGGTCTCTGGGCCGGGAAGGAAGGAGAGAGGGGAGGGGGGGAAAGATGATAGGAGGGGGGGGGGTTAAGAGGGGAAGAGAGAGGGAAGAGAGAGGGGAGAGCCGGGAAGAGGGAGAGGTGGGGAGAGCGAGAGAGGAAGAGGGAGGGAAAAAGGGAGAGAGAAAGAGAGAAAGAGAGAAAGAGAGAGAAAGAGAGAGAGAGAGAGAGAGAGAGAGAGAGAGAGAGAGAGAGAGAGAGAGAGAGAGAGAGAGAGAGAGAGAGAGAGAGAGAGAGAGAGAGAGAAAGTAAGAGAGAGAGAGAAAGTAAGAGAGAGAGAGAGAAAGTAAGAGAGAGGGAGAGGAAGGAAGGGAGCGCAGCCCCAACGGCCCATCCAAGACTACAATGACGGGGCCTAGAGGTGGCTGGCCGGGCGAGGGAGGGCGCGCCGCCTATCGCGATCAATAGAGTACACTGCTCCCCCTCCCCCCTACCCTTCCCCTCTCACCCTCCCATCCTATCCAACCCTGTTCCCTCCGAACTCCTGTCCTCGCCCTGTCCTTCGCCCACTCCTATCTCTCTCTGTTCATTTCAGCAATATTATTTTCCTGAGTCTTTGTTTCGCCGTTTCTCCATCGCATTTTGTCTCTACTAGTTCCTCTTCTCCTTCTCCTCCTCCCTCTCCTTCCCTCCTGCCCCTCTTTCCTCCTCCCCCCCTCCTTCCCTCCTCGTCTTTTCTCATTCCCCCTCTTTCCCTCCGTCTTTCCTCCTCCCCCTCCTTCCCTCCTCGTCCTTCTTTCCTCATCTCCCTCTTTTTCCTCTTCCTCTTCCTTTTGCTTTTTCTTTTCTCTTCCTCCTCTTCCTCTTTCTGCTCCTCCAACTCCACCTCCGCCTCGTTATTCAGGCTTTACTCAGCAGAAAATTTAGGGCCTTCTCCTCTTCCCCCCCTTTCCCCTCTCCCTCTCTCTCCTTCTCCTTTGCCCTATTCCTATTCCTCTCCCTCTCCCTTCCTCCTCCGCAGAGTCCTCCTCGGGCTCTCGACGAAATAATAGCAGCGCTCACTGTAGCAAGTGTGATGTGCGGGGCTGTAAACAAGGATGTTGCAGCCAAGGGAAGGTCCCCCACCCCTCCTCACAAACAATCTCACACACACACTCACTCACTCACTCTCTCACACACACACAGACACACAGACACACAGACACACACACACACACATACAAACACAAACACACAAAAACAAAAACAAAAACAAACAAAAAAACACACATACACAAACACACATACACATACACATACACAAACACACAGACACACAGACACACACACACACACACACACACACACACACACACACACACACAGAATAGTAATAATGATAATAATGATAATAATGATGATGATAATAATAATAATAAGCATACTCATAATACTCATCAAAATCAACCAGAATCAATTAATCATAATAAAAACACTAAATCATAATCATAGCGAAAGAAGGAAGAACGGAGGAGGAGGAGGAGGAGGAGGAAGAGAGGGAGAAGAAAAAAGGAATGAAAAAGAAGGAGAAAAAGAAGAAGTAGAAGGAGAAAAACGAATGGAGAAAAAAACATGAAGAACATGATGAAAAAGAAGGACAACTGATACTTGGGTCTCTGGCAGGAAGGACAAGAGACGGCAATGTTGTTGAATCTCCGTGGTGGGGTGGGAGCTCCACTGGCGTGAGTAGGGCGATGAAGGACGCACTAGGGGGAGAGGGAGAGGGAGGGAGAGGGAGGGAGAGGGAGGGAGAGGGAGGGAGGGAGGGGAGGAGAGAGAGAGAGAGAGAGAGAGAGAGAGAGAGAGAGAGAGAGAGAGAGAGAGAGAGAGAGAGAGAGAGAGAGAGAGGAGAGGGAGAGAGAGAGGGAGAGAGAGAGGGAGAGGGAGAGGGAGAGGGAGAGGGATAGAGAGGGAGGGAGAGGGAGAGGGGGGGAGAGGGAGAGGGAGGGAGGAGAGAGAGAGAGAGAGAGAGAGAGAGAGAGAGAGAGAGAGAGAGAGAGAGAGAGAGAGAGAGAGAGAGAGAGAGAGAGAGAGAGCGAGAGAGAGAGAGAGAGAGAGAGAGAGAGAGAGAGAGAGAGAGAGAGAGAGAGAGAGAGAGAGAGAGAGAGAGAGAGAGAGAGAGAGAGAGAGAGAGAGAGGGGGGGGGAAGAGAGCCGGAGGAAGAGGAAGGAATGTGTGAACGATGTGACTGATACCGCCAGAAGACCAAAGGCGATTTCATGCCAAGGAAAGCACGCGGGGTACTCGGGCAAGGGACAAGCAATAAGCCTCGACTTCCGGCGACTTCGCTCCTCCCGGAGTATCTTCCCGAGAGGAAAAGTTCCTTTCCGAGGGGCATGCTCACCGAGGATCGGAACTCTACTTGCGAGCACTTTAAAAAGGGGGCGCTCGTGATGGGGAATTACCGGAGAAAGATGCGTCTGAATGTGAAAAATGGGCGTATGTGGGGGGCGGGCTGAGAGGAACAAATGGAGAAAAAAGAGAGAAGGAAAGGGAGGGAGGGAGGGAGGGAGGGAGGGTAGGAAGGAGAAGGAAGGAGGAAGTGAGGAATGGTAGGAAAGAGGGGAAGAGAGAGTGTGGGAAGGAGGAAGTAAAAAAAAAAAGAGAAGGGAGAAGGAGATACAGAGGGAGAAGAATAGGAATACGAATAAGAATAAGGAGAAGAAATACCAAGAGAAGTGGAAGAAGATGAAGAGAGGGCGATGGAGGGAGAGCATAACAAACCGAACGCATTCAAAAGCAAAAAAAGAACACGAAAAGACCCAGGGACCTCAAAGCTGCCGCACCTGTGACGGTCTCTGGCAATGACGGTATTGGCTGGCGGAGGGGACGTTAAACTGTGGCTCCTGCGGTGATAATAGGGAAGGGTTATAGTAACTACCCTCGCCTTTACTACATCCTCATACATCGTTTAACGCGCAAATAGCCCGCTAAAACCACTGTGTACCGACAGAGAAAATTTGTTCCTTGACGAACTTTGGCAATCTGTTTCGCATTACTTGTTACGGGATGGGTGGGCGGGGACGGTAATCGTCTGTCAGCAAGCTTTTCCCTTTCGACACTTTTTATATGAATTTCCTATTCATAAGGGTGTAACCTTTTCCGATGCGATGCGGAAGGCATACGGAGGGTATGGCGAAGAGGCGAGCCGCGTTACAAGGAAAGGCTCCTCCACAAGTCAGCAAGGGCCGTGTCGCGTTGATAGGATTTCCAGAGTCCTCTTCCCACCCAAGCGGCACTAAGAAGTGTCGACGCCGCGGAACAGGCCCGAGAGTGGAAAGGTCACACGCATGTTATGGTATTGCTCTCGCTGTGTGCGGGGCTGTTCGTTGTAGCAGTCGCTCTATTCCTCTCCCTAACTTACTCTCTATTGCCTCCTCCCTCCCAACCTCCCTGCTCCCACCTTCCTTTCCTCTTCTTGCCCCTCTCCCTCTCCCTCCCTTCCTCCCTATCTCCCTATCTCCCTCTCTGCCTCCCTCCCTCCCCCCCCCCTTCTCTCTCTCTCTCTCTCTCTCTCTCTCTCTCTCTCTCTCTCTCTCTCTCTCTCTCTCTCTCTCTCTCTCTCTCTCTCTCTCTCTCTCTCTCTCTCTCTCCTTCCTTTCTCCCTTTCCTGTTCTCCCTCTCCCTCGTAATATCCCTCCCTCCTTCCCCGTGTGTACTTACTGCCACGTCCCAGCTCACCCTTCAGTCCACGCACAACGAGGCTCTCATCCTCACCTGAAACAAAAGAAAGCCATCGTTAGTTTAGTACAAATAATTACAATGTACTCTGCCTGCGTTGAGAAAATGGTAAGATTTCAAGGCCACCGCGGTGTCTCCTGGTAGCTTCTCGGGCAAAAGGCAAAAGAAAGATGGATAGGGTCTTCAAACAAGGGATAAGACCCGACAAACGAGAGAATGATTAGTCTTCCACACGTAAATGCGAATATCAACAAAAATCAACAGACTTAGAAAGACATGCATAAAGAAAGGGGAATGGGGAGAGGAGTGAGAGTGAGAGTAAGAGTGAGAGTGTGCGTGTGAGTGTGCGTGTGCGTGTGAGTGTGCGTGTGAGTGTGCGTGTGAGTGTGCGTGTGAGTGTGCGTGTGAGTGTGCGTGTGAGTGTGCGTGTACGCGCGTAAGTGTGCGTGTGTCTGAGCGTGTACGTGCGCGTGTGTGTGTCTGAGCGTGTACGTGCGCGTGTGTGTGTCTGAGCGTGTACGTACGCATGTGTGTGTCTGAGCGTGTACGCATGCATGTGTGTAAGAGTGTATGTGCTTCCGCTTGGACGCGTGGCCAGACGCCGGGCAGGAGAGACTCGATCATGGACCTCATCAGGGGGATCATTTTTACGAGTGTCCTCGGAAGTGTTCACATGATTGCATCGCCCCGAGGGGACCAGGGCCGTCGAGGGGGAGAGCCAGGGTCGAGGGGGAGCCTCCTCATCCTCCCCAATGATTCCCATCGTGTTTGTCTTCCTTCGTAAAACAGAAATCTGCTGAGGCCCCCAAGCTGCTGATTGGATAAGCGAGCGCCGTCCGACCAATCATGACTCCCTAGCCTAATCAGCAGTCCCAAGCGCCCCTGCGAAAAAGCACACCTATATTGCCTCATCATTGGCGTCGCGCCGCCCGGGCTCTCTTCATCATTAAAGCCTCTGCGCGGCGTGGCCTTTCAACGCGGCCTGACGAAGGTGCACTGCGGAGGAGGCGCAGGAGGAGGAAGCGACGACTGAAGGACGTATCGGCGTCGAGCGAAACGGGCGACAGGAGGAGAGTGTTATGAAAAGTAACAGCATGCTAATGACGTTAACCCTGTCACCTTTATGGCGATCATAAAGGGGGGTAAAAGATACATATTTAGTATGAAGCAGACGGGGTGGGAGGAGGCGAGAGGGGAGAGGGTGAGGGAGAGACGAAAGAGGTTTCAGGAGAAAGGAGAAAGGAGAGAGAAAAAGGAGAGAGGGGGGAGAGAGAGGGAGAGAGAGAGAGAGAGAGAGAGAGAGAGAGAGAGAGAGAGAGAGAGAGAGAGAGAGAGAGAGAGAGAGAGAGAGAGAGAGAGAGAGAGAGAGAGAGAGAGAGAGAGAGAGAGAGAGAGAGAGAGAGAGAGAGAGAAAGAGAGAAAAAAAGAAAAGAAAGAAAGAAAGAGGGAGAAAGAAAGAAAGAGAAAGAAAAAAGAAAGAAAGAAAGAAAGAAAGAGAGAGAAAAAGAAAGAAAGAAAGAAAGATAGAGAGAGAAAAAGAAAAAGAGAAAGAGAGAGAAAGAGAGTAAGAGAGAGAGAGAGAGAGAGAGAGAGAGAGAGAGAGAGAGAGAGAGAAAGAAAGAAAGAAAGATAGAGAGAGAAAAAGAAAAAGAGAGAGAGAGAGAGAGAGAGAGAGAGAGAGAGAGAGAGAGAGAGAGAGAGAGAGAGAGAGAGAGAGAGAGAGAGAGGGAGAGAGAGAGAGAGAGAGAGAGAGAGAGAGAGAGAGAGAGAGAGAGAGAGAGAGAGAGAGAGAGAGAGAGAGAGAGAATGAAAGAGAGAGAGAGAGAGGGGGGGAGGGAGATAGAGATAGAGAGAGAGAGAGAGAGAGAGAGAGAAAAAAAAGGAGAGAAAGAGAGAGAGAGAGAGAGAGAGAGAGAGAGAGAGAGAGAGAGAGAGAGAGAGAGAGAGAGAGAGAGAGAGAGAGAGAGAGAGAGAGAGAGAGAGAGAGAGAGAGAGAGAGAGAGAGAGAGAGAGAGAGAGAGAGAGAGAGAGAGAGAGAGAGAGAGAGAGAGAGAGAGAGAGAGAGAGAGAGAGAGAGAGAGAGAGAGAAGGAGAGAGAAGGAGAGAGAGAGAGACGCGGAGGGAGCAAGAAAGGATACCAGCGTATAGATCGATGGTCGGCCTCCAGAGCAGCATTTAAACACTTCCAACCCATACGTCACTCTCATCGCTGCCACACTTCCCCGAATTTCCGCCTCGCTCTTGCCACGGCGCGGGAGACCTCGGCCCGCAGAACCATGGCCACTCTCGGCCGCCCAGGCCACCTTCAGCACAAGTCACCTTCAGCCTAGGACACTCCTAGGACCAGGTCCCCTTCCCCCAAGCACTCCTTGGGGCCAGGTCATCTTTGATCAAAGTCTCCTCCGCTCAGGTCATCCCCGAGTTGAAATCAGTTGTCTGAAATCTTTGGCCTCGAGTCATGAACAGAGTCGTATCGACCCTCCTTAAGCCCATGATCATTTTTCAGACGGTTACCCTTCGCCCTTTCGGCAAGGATGCACCATCAGTCTCCCTGGAGGGCGACCCAGTTTGCCCTCTCCTTCCTGCGTAGGTCGGCCTGCAGCTTTAAAACCGCCTCCTATCGCACACGTCGATTAAACTCGGTCCCAAGTTAGGTCATCATTCACGGGCCCGACACTTAACATATCAGAAAACGGCCCGAATAGAAATGAGGTCATCCTGGGGCCTCCGGAAGGGCTACTTCCCAAAGAGCTTCGAACTCGCGCCGCCCGTCGTCGCCTCGCCTTTCGTCGTCCCCGATGCTCATGGAGGCAAAGGCCCGCCCGGCTAATGACAAACACGTAATCCCCAACTTCTCGGCGATGAAAGCCATGCCGCTCGCAAATCTCGTGCCCAGCCTCTTTTTCAACCTCCTTCCCCTCCTCTCTCCACCGCAAACCCCAGAGACGATAAAACCAAAATGAGGATGGAAGGAGACGCAGACGAAGAAAGACTGAGAAGTAGGCAAAGATGGAACGACAAGTAAATAGAGGGAGAAGTAGACGAAGTTGGAGGAAGAAGACGAAGAAGGGAGGACGAGTAGACGAGGATGGAAGGAGTAGACGATGATGGAAGGAGATGCCGAGGAAGGAAGATGCCGAGGAAGGAAGAAGACGAGGATGGAAGGAGTAGACGATGATGGAAGGAGATGCCGAGGAAGGAAGATGCCGAGGAAGGAAGAAGAAGACGAGGATGGAAAAAGACATAAACGAAGAAGGAAGGAGAGTAGACGAGAAGTAGACAAAAGGACCGTATCAACGCCACGAGCAACGTAAGCAGCAATAGATATTCCAGAGGCCGTCCTCCGCCTTAATAAAACAAAGCAAACAGCAGCTCCACACGCCGACGTCGCAGAAGGGGACCAGCGTCCATAAACCGAGGCGGCCGAGAATGGTGGCGTGAACGTGGAAGGAACGCAAGAAAAGGCCGACGCAGAAATGTGAAGGTTCCGCCAAATCCTGACAAAGGGATTGCTCTAAGCCAAGGAAAGTCTACGAGCGTGAGGATAAGCTCCGAGTGGGGGCCGAGGGAGCAGCACGTCCAAGCATAAAACATCTTTGACGAGTTTAGGTGGGGATGGAGACACAGGAATAGGGTGGAGCGGGGTGGGGGAGGAGGAGGGTTAGGAGGGAAGAAGGGAGGGAAGAGGGGAAGGGGGAGGGAGGGGGTGAATTAGGGAAGAGGGAGTGAGTGAGGGATGGAGGGAGGGGTGCAAGGAAGAATGGGGGGAAAGATGGAAAGAGAGAAGGAGGGAAGGGGTTAGGGATGAAAGGAGGGAGGGAGGGAAGAAGGGAAGGAGGTAGTGGTGAAAGAAGGGAAGAGGGGGGGTAGGGATTGAAAGAAGGAAGAAGGAAGGAGGGAGAGAGGGAGGGAGAGAGGTAGAGAAGGAGCCCTTGGCAGCCTGAGAAAAAAGTGTGACAGGATCTGAATATTCAGCGAGGGATGGAGGATCGGGCGAAGAGGCGAGGGAAAGGTGGATGAAAGAGGGGACAGCAAGGGAGCGATCACATGCCCTCGCGTGTATGGCTTTTCTCCGCCGTGAATAAGAGTTGCTAACCCAGACGCGCTTATGAAACAACAACTCTCACAACCCCGCCATACAATCAATACCACAGGCACAAAGAGCAAAGAAAAAGAAGGACTCGCCTCGCAATCGCAACCAGACAACTGCAACAGCGAGCGGGCGAGAGCAGCGGAGGCAGTGATGCTGGCTCAGTGAGAGGACAAAGGATGTGGCGAGATTTAGCTAACTGAGCGGCCGCACACACCGCGCAAGCAGAGAAGCATCCTCCGCGCGCACTGCTCGGGCCTCGACTGTGCGCCCTCAACTTCGTCATAAACGGCCGCTGCCAGCGATGCAAATGGCGTTAGAGTCTTTATTCATTCCGTCATCATCCTTATTCGAATAATCATAACTGTAATCCAAACATCACTGTAAAACTGTTAACACATGAATCAATAGTAACAACTAGCAGATGTAATCAATGCCAGTTTGAACAAGTACTGACAAGGAAAGGAGAGATGGCAAACGGATCGATCTGCGACATGACACATGAGTTACCCTAACACAGCAAACTGACATTCAATGTATAATCCCCCTCAAAGCACTACATGTATCCTAACAAAGCACTACATGTATAGCCCCCCCACCCCCCAACACAAAAAATAAACATCCTAACATTCTACCTACCGACTGCAATAACCGAACTCATAGCAAGGCTGGATCTCTGAACAGCTTCACTCTTTCGGGATCCGAGTGACATGGGTGTCCCTTCCCTTTCTCCTCGAGCGCAGGGAATCTCGAGTTGTTTTGACGTTTGTAGGGTAATTATCCCACCTGAACAATTAGCGTACAGGTGGCGTTTTCCAATCACAATTTATATTGGTCGTGTGTCTGTTGGAAGAGCTGGTACTGAAAGAGTATCCGTATTTTTTTCAGCAGTGTTTGATTCGCGACAATGGAAGTTATGCTACTTTAACGGTTGCGCCGATCGTACACCTACTGTATCAAGTTTCAGTCTCTGCTTAGTAATGCAGAGCCATAGCAATGCGATGGATACATATACAATCATACTGTATGGGTTAATGGACATAGCTAGGGAGGGTTATACTGCGGTCGGTTGTGTAGAGGTACACGCAGTGGGCGGTTGTAGGGGTGGACACATGTGTGCGTGGGTAAACAAAGCATTCTGGGGACGTAAGCATTGATCCATCCCGCAGCAGCAGCAGCAACAGCAGCAGCATCGAGACGGCAGCAGAAGCGGTAGCAGAAGCCAGTCCAACAGCAGGAACAAAGTCAATCGCAAGAGCATTCTCGTCGTAACTTTCCTATTAAAGTCCCACGATATATCCTACTTTCGAGGCTATCCTGGCATGCCCGACAGGAATACCCGAGCGTCGCGGAGGGAGGGCAAGGCATCGTGAAGGCGATGCCTTTCGTGCTCTCTTGCAGATGCACTGTCAGCACTGTCAGTCTTACTGGACCTGACGGTGCCAAGGCACGATCTTGCATCCGGCCTCAGCTTCCGGCACTTTCTCCTTTTGGGGGACGAGTAAAATCTAGCCATCCTTCGTAAAATATCAACGGTAGGCCTGCGGAGACGAGATCCACCCTATCGAGTTGTTGTTCCTCACTCTGCCAAACACAGCACGATCTGTCCCTATGCCAAGCTTCTGCATCCCCTACTGAACACTCTCGAGTCAATCGAAGTCTTTTCCCATTACCCAATTCCCCTCAGCCTCACCCTCATCATTAATATCGCATCCTAAACCACCCGGTGATCCACCCGTACCATCCCTTTTTCACCCTGGGAGCCATCCCCACACCCCCTCCCACCTCCATCTATTTCATCTCAGTCCACACTCGCGCGAATATGAAAGTAACAGCTGATCCGATTCAATTACGACGGTACGAAATTTTCCGAGATTCTATCCAACTGAAATCCGCAAAATCGGTGGATTCTTCTGCCTCATTTTCCGCGGGTGTTTCACCCTCCTCACTCCCCCCCCCCCTTACGGACACAAAACCCACCCTTCTTCGTCACCTATAGCCTTTTAGAGAGAAATCGTGTGCCACGTCTGGACTACTGATTAGCTGAGCCGGGCAATATAAGGCTTTAATCGGGACTCAAATGACACGTGATTGTACACACCGCTCCACCTTTCCTCCCTCCCCCCTCCCCTCCCCTCCCCGTGATTATTTATTCCTGGGCTGTCACGTGACTCTGACGCGTGCCGCTACTACACCATGATCGAGGAGCAATAACACCGCCGTGGAAATGCGAGCGTATAAGTGCAAATACGATGATTCACGTGCCATTACAGACGCCGCGCGAGATCCAAACCCGAATTTCAAGCTCTAGAAAACAAGGTCACGGGGTACGCCAAGGGTGCACCACCTCCTGGATCACGCTGCATTAGTTGCAATGATGCAAGACGATGGAGTGTTAACGCGCGCGTAGGGTGAGCGAAGACACACGAACGGCGAGGGTACATAGGCGGCAAGCAGGCGGAGCAGGCAGAACAGGCAGAGCAGACAAAGCAGGACGTAGACCAGCACACAAATCCGAGAATAAGGCCGTGCATGTTGAATTGAAGCCCGTTCCGCCCATAGCGCTCCTGCCAACCCTACCTATCCTAATAAAAAATATGGCAGACGCACCTTAACACACCGCGCCGCGCGGAAGCTGCAGGGGAGCCCACCGAGGGTATTAAGAATTCGCGAAAACACGCCCATTACCATGAGAAGTGGTCCCGGGGGTGCAGTTACCGCAAGACGGGGCTTAAACCGGCTGCCTGCCTGTCTCTGTATCTCTGCCTGTATGCCTGTATGTCTCTGTCTCTCTTTCTAGAGAAGGAAAAATATAGGGAGGAGGGGAAGACAGAAAGAGGGGGAGAGAGAGAGGGAGGGAGAGAGAGAGAGAGAGAGAGAGAGAGAGAGAGAGAGAGAGAGAGAGAGAGAGAGAGAGAGAGAGAGAGAGAGAGAGAGAGAGAGAGAGAGAGAGAGAGAGAGAGGGGGAGGGAGGGAGGGAGGGAGAGAGAGAGAGAGAGAGAGAGAGAGAGAGAGAGAGAGAGAGAGAGAGAGAGAGAGAGAGAGAGAGAGAGAGAGGGGGGGGAAGGGAGAGGGAGAGCCTAAGCCCCCACCGGGCCCGCCAGATCCTCCCGCAGACGATGGTGTCCCCCACGAGCCATCATCAGTGTCGCCGCCTGCCGTCACATGCGTCCATCCCGCTGAGTAACCCATGACGTCACACTCGTCCATCCCGTCACACTAGACCATGACGTCACATACACGTCCATCCTGTCACGCTCGTCCATCCGGTCACACCCTTCCATCACATCAAACTCGTCAATCCCGTCACACACTCGTCAATATCGTCGCCACACACCTCCAATCACACCCCACACATCAATCACCTTCCAAATAACAGCCTCGAGTAACCCCCCAACCCCCAACCCCACCTCCCACAGCAAGCACGATGACTCAGACCCTCCCTCCGCACCGCCCCCCACCCCTACCCACCCCCCTTTTAAAAGATGACGTCACCTCATTACGCGGGCGTCGTTCATCACGGGAGCGGAGTAACGAGGGGAGAATGAACACGGGACACGTATTCCTTCAGCAATAATTAACGCCATACATCTCGTAATCCACACACTAAACCCCGGCGCTGGACGTCTCCGCTAATTAAGACTGACGCGCGAGACTTAAGATAATTGGGATAATCACTATCGTTTCAGAGTTACGGCCGCGGCTCGCGGAAATAAGAATATTCGTCGGAAGCGCGTCGGAGGAGGCTGGGGATCTCTGGCCATGGGTCGTGCTTCGGGGGATGGGATAGATTTTCTTTTTGTGTCTCTTGGTGTGTCAGTCGAACTCTTCCTGACTGTCTCTGTGTGTCTGTTTACCCTCTCTGCCGGTCTGTCTGTGTCTATCCTCTCTTTCCCTCGAGTCTTATGTACGTAGATACATGTATACATAAAGATACAAATACACATACG